>LOEQ01003404.1:44060-55434 GCA_001685075.1 Bramus lutescens
CTCTCTCTCTCTCTCTCTCTCTCTCTCTCTCTCTCTCTCTCTCCTTTTTCTCTCAGGACAGGGTTTCTCTGTGTAGCTCTGGCAGTCCTAGAACTTGTTCTGTAGAACAGGCTGGCCTCGGACTCACAAAGAACCACCTGCCTCTGCCACCCAAGTGCTGAGATTAAAGACATGTACCACCAACTGCCTGGCCAAAAGCCACTTTTACTAGCAGAGGCTTCTCCAAGCCCACAACACAGTGGTTTTTAGAACAGAAGAGTATTTAAATTCTAAAGTCACCTGGCAGGCTGGTATGTTCAGACTGCAGCAGGGCTGAACTCAACACCATCCCCCCTTTCCCACCAGCTGCTTTTCCCCTTGTTTGTGAGAGAACAAGTGGGGGACATCACCCCTCTGGGTCATCAAATTGACATGGTGTGGAGAACAGCTCCCTATGTTCTCTTTGAAATGCTGTTTCATTCACCCCATAAGAGAAGGAACACCCAAATGCTAGTGCTTCCCTATGATGACCTCTCTGTCTATCCCTTTTCTTGTGCTGGAACTCACGCACACAAGGCACAGAACTCTCTTTCCAGAACATACTCCCAGTCCAAGATAATTTTCAGGCGACAATGTATGTAGGCAGCTGAGTGACGATGCACGTGGAATCTGTCTGAAGCCACTGTCTGCATTCACATTTGGGCTCTGTCTGTAATATATGATCTTGGCAAACCTGTCTCCCTGTACCTCAGTTTCCTCATGTGAGATATATCCTCCAACTAAAAGGTCAGATGTCAGTCTCATTGGGTTCTAGTGAGCATGCAATGCAATAGGACCATGGTATTTGTATCTCATCTTACACAAATGAAAATCTGAAGACATGGGGTTGGTGAAGATCTTTTCCCATTCAGTAGGCTGCCTTTTTCTATTATTGACTGTGTCCTTTGCTTTACAGAAGCTTCTCATTTATTGATTGTTGCTCTCAGTGTCTGTGCTACTGGGGTTATATTTAGGAAGTGGTCTCCTGTGCCCATGCACTCATGGCTACTTCCCATTTTCTCTTCTGTCGGGTTCAGTGTGGTCAGATTTATATTGAGGTCTTTAATCNATTTTAGCTTCTTTGTCAAAAATCAGGTGTTCATAGGTGTGTGGATTAATATCCTAGTCTTTGATTCAATTCCATTGAATAACCTGTCTGTTTTTATGCCAATACCACACTGTTTTCATTACTGTAGCTCTGTAATAGAGCTTGATGTCAGGAATGGCAATGCCTCTGGAAGTTCCTTTTTTTGTACAGTATTGTTTTGGCTATCCTAAGCTTTTTGTTTTTCTATATGGAGTTGATCATTGTTCTTTCAAGGTCTGTGAAGAATTGTGTTGGGATTTTGATGGGGATTGCATTGAATCTATAGATTGCTTTTGGTAGGATTGCCACTTTCATTATGCTGATCCTACCTATCTAAGAACATGGGAAATCTTTCCACATTCTGGTAGCATCTTCAATTTTGTTCTTCTAAGACTTAAAGATCTTGTAGAACAGGTCTTTCACTTCTTTGGTTAGTGTTACCCCAAGATATTTTATGTTATTTTTGGCTATTGTAAAGGGTGATATTTCTGATTCCTTTCTTAGCTTCTTTATCAAATGTATATAGGGGGTTACTGCTTTTTTGAGTTGATCTTATATCCTGCCACATTACTGAAGGTATTTATCAGCTGTAGGAGTTCTCTAGCAGAGTTTTTTGGGTCACTTATGTATATTATCATATCATCTGCAAAGAGTGAAAGTTTGACTTCTTCCTTTACTATTTGAATCCCCTTGATGACCCCAGCTAAGACCCTAAGCAATAGAGGAGAGGGTGCCAGAACTGGCCTTGCCCTGTACTCAGACTAATGAATACATTAAATGTCACCATAGAACCTTCATCCAGCAACTGATGGAAACAGAGGCAGAGGCCCACAGTGGAGCACTGGGCTAAGCTCCCAAAGTCCAGTTGAAGAGAGGGAGGAATGGGAATATGAGCAAAGAGGTCAAGACCATAATGGGTTCACCCACTGAAACAGTTTACCTGAGCTAATGGGAGCTCTTCAACTCCAGCTGGACAGGGAAGGAACCAGCACAGGACCAAACTAGTCCCTCTGAATGTGGATGACAGTTGTATGGCTGGGGCAGTGTATGCAGTTACATGCAGAGCCACTAGCAATGGCACCAGGATTTATCCCTACTGTTTGTACTGGCTTTTGGGAACCTGTTCTCTTTGGATGGATACCTTGCTCAGCCTAGATATAGTAGGGAGGGCCTTGGACCTTCTCCAAANTTCTCTTTGGATGGATACCTTGCTCAGCCTAGATATAGTAGGGAGGGCCTTGGACCTTCTCCAAAGTAATGTGCCTTAGCCTTTCTGAGGAGTAGATGGGGGGTGTGGTGGTGGGGGAGAGGTGGAGGAAATGGGAGGAGGGGAGGGAGTGGGAACTGGGATTGGTATGTAAAGTGAAAAAAGATAGCTTGTTTTCTTTTTATAAATAAAATAAAATAAATTTAGAAAAAGAAAAAAACAAAAACAAACAGAAAATCTGAAGATGTATTTGGAGCAGTAGATATATTAACAGGCATTTGGTAAGTACTTATCAATGCAATCTGAAAGAATAAGTATGCTAATTCAAAACCATGAGGTCAGCTTTATCACTGACAACCATAGTTTTCTTGGTGTACTGCTGCTTAGTAAATGGAGCAGAATCTAGTTCATGGGATAAGTTAGTCAGACCCAGAGAAGTAAGAAACATTTGTGGTTGACCACCATGTCCAAGTTCTGAACTCAGTGCTTTATGTATCACAGCACATAAGTCAGATAACGCTGAAGGCAGTCACAGGATGATTATAGAGGTGAAAAATAATGAGAGTTAGAAGTGCTAATTAAATTGTCCCAAGTCATAGAGCTTGCAAGTTAATGATAGAGACAGGACTCTAATCTAACACAATTTTAAAGCACACAACTATATGTAGAGAGCAGGAGGAAG
The DNA here is from genome assembly GCA_001685075.1 of Bramus lutescens. NCBI lineage: Eukaryota > Metazoa > Chordata > Mammalia > Rodentia > Cricetidae > Bramus > Bramus lutescens. The sequence goes on from LOEQ01003404.1 coordinate 47,055, forward strand.
GTAGATTATGCCAATAAAACAGCTTTCCAAAAGGTCAATATTGAGAAAGCCATTGAAGAATAAAATTTATAATTCAGAGATGGTTTAGCTTTTCAGATTAAGCTTTGTAGCACAGATTCAAACTATGTCCTGCTTGTTTTCAGCCAAGTGAAGAATGCTGTTACTGAGTGTCTCAACAGCTCACCCACAGACTATCAGAGAAGGGAAGCAACCAGAAGATCACTGAGCTCAGCTTCCTCAGCTAGCATCTGTGAGCCTTGTACACCCAGTGTCATACAGGCAATTAGTGGCACAAACAGCCAAACACCTGACCCTAACAGAACCCTTACAGCATGTAAGATGGCCCATGGAGACATTCTGGTTTGAGATCCATTTAGATGTACATAGGTTTCAGTTCACATTGAACACCTACCCCCACTTCCTACTTTAATATTCAAGTTTAGAAAGATCATCAGAGTAATCCTAGAGATTCTTTGCACAGACAAGGTGTATATGCATTTCTCTAGAAGAAATGTTGATAGAATTTATATTTAGGAGCTTCCATTTTTTAAATTCAAGCAAATTTCTGAAATAGTTGCATCTTATGTGAGCACAGAAGTTAAATACAGTCCTGGCAGGAAGGAAGCCTTTTTAAAGAGAATGTGATGTTCTTGTTTATTCTATTTTTTTTAAAGTAGTTAATGAGACTTCTTTTTTCAGTTAGACGGCTTCCAAGTCCTCAACAGCTACAGGACAGTTTATTTCTGCACACTTCACAGTCATGTTACAAAGCAAGCATCCTTCCAGCATCCTGATGGAGTAGTGATGCTCTGTCCTGTACTTAGTATATTAGATGACTTCAGGGTACAGTTTGCTGGGATTATGTCCTTCTACAGTAGCAGAAGAGATCCATGGTTCTGATTCCAATGACTATCTCCTTGGGAATCATAGTGTAGCATGCACTTTCTTATATTGTCATCACTAGTCCAGAGGCACACAGCTTCTTATAAGCCATGACGCTATCTTTTGTCAGACTGATATGAAAATATTGCAAGTGGACAAACCTACTTAAAAATAAATACATCATCACATTACACAACTGGAGCAGAGGGCTTGTTGCTAATATAAGTTACAAAGGATAAATGAAAAACACATTGAATAATGTGGGGATAGAAATCAGTGGTAGAGCACCTGTCTAATACAGAGCCCAAGTTTATTCCCCAGAATGATAAACAAAACAAAATGATAAAGGAAAGAAGAGAGGCACATTGGGTTGTTCGCCATTGTACGCTGTCAGCAATACTGCAACACTACAAATGCAGACATGGCAAAGGGCTGGTTCAAAATCCAGAACCTGCGAAATCTAAGCCTTATGACCCAAACTTCATAAATGAGTCTGGTTTCACGTGCTAGAAAGGACTGTGATCGCAACAATTCAGAAACAAAGGAAGCACCAGAGGCAAATACAGAGGAGCCGTCCATTTTTTAGAGCAGACACAGTTCAAGAAAGAAGACAAACTACTAAACAAGGAATTGGCAAATGAGTGAGCCTAGTTTTCCATATCAAATATGTGAGAATGAGGGGACACTGGTGGGACAAACAGGCAAGTAAAGCACAGCCAGATGCACATTAGCTGCTGGTGGCAGATCTAGGATGCAGCAAAGCTTCACTGTATAGGGGGGAAGCTCAACTTCTCAAATATAGTAAAGCAGCAACAATTGTGGAGCAACTGGTACTAACATCATTACAATGGCCAATATCTACACTTGTACAAACACAAAGGAATGGAGCATGGGACAACACTTATATTTTACTGACAAGCATTATGGAGAAATCAGAACATTTCATGTTCAGCACATTTACCAGTTGTTAGTAATAGTGATGTGGAGTTATTAACTGATTGGCAGTTTCCATGGCACTCAATGCATGTTTGAAACCTTAGACTGACACTGTAAGAACAGCACTGTAGTCTGAATTTAAATGAAAGTAGTTGGGCCACTGGTTCTGCTCAGTATTGAAGTTGTGAATTGCCTCTCCAGATGAGTTAATAAACACTTTTGTTGACTGTATTTGGGAAAGGTAGAAAAGTGTGGGTGTGGTTGGTTCAAAAAATGTGTTCACTTACAAAATGTGGGCGGGTCCCCTCTGTGTGCTGTGATTACCATTAATGAATAAAGAAACCGCAGTGGCCTGCTGATAGGGCAGAACTTAGGTAGGCAAGAAAAAGGAATGCTGGGAAGAAGAGGGAGGAGTCAGAGAGATGCCATGGGTCTGCTGCCGGAGATAGACGTGCTGGAACTTTGCTGGTAGGCCACGACCTCGTGGTGATACACAGATGAATAGAAATGGGTTAAATTAAGATGTAAGAGTTAGCCAATAAGAAGTTAGAGCTAATGGGCCAAGCAGTGTTTTAATTAATATAGTTTCTGTGTGGTTATTTTGGTTTTGGGCAGCCGGGACCAACAAGCAGCTTCTCCAACAGAACACTTAGTCTAAACCAGCTACTTCATTAGGCAGGAACAGACCCCAAATTTCAAAGAGTCCAGTGAGGCACCCTGTGATGTAGACTGAGCTCCATATTTATCATGCCCGTGCCTACTGCAATGAGTGGGCTGTGGTTGGGTGCCATTGGTTGCATTTGGAAGTTTTCTATGCTGCTCTCAAGGTTCTAACAGTGGACACAATATTTACTGAAAGAGATGAGAAGATATTTAACATTCTAATCATGTTTCTAATTATCTAGATTTGTATATGGCTTCTGGCTAACAATTGTAAAACACACTGTAGATATTAAGGTGATGATAATTTAATTTGGTCTGACTTTCCCAGACTCTACTTGGATTATAAATTTTATAATTGGCTCTTCATCCAAATAGTGGGTAACTTAAATAAACTTCCATGATGGTGCTGGTAATAGGTTATTATTCGGTACAGAAAGGCAGGGGTATTTCTTTTGTTAAACTGATCAGGCATGTACAAGATCACAGCATTGAGACGAGTTGGGATGAACATGGATTCTACTCTAGTACTTAACATGTTAGTGGGCAACAGTTATCACATTAGGAAAGCTGGGAGATTTCAAATGTCTGCCATGTTGCAGAACACAAAGATCCTCCACACATCCATGCTTTTCAACCGAATGGCTGCATTCCCCACAGGATGTTAACTTATTCGCTTGGGTGTTCTGTTTCTAATTCACTTGTAGTCACCCTTAGAGAAGAGTAATAAACACTAAATATTTAAGGGGACTAAACATTGAGCCTGATCATTTACTTGCATGAACATGCATGGGAAAGTTTTTCTGTAACTGGTCTGTGGTCCCAGAATCTGTGACTGTACATCCCATTGTCAGTCCCTTGGAGGCAAAATTAAAGAGAGACAACAATAGACTTAAACCATGGGCATCGGTCTAAGGAATGCACAACACATGGTTCAAGTTCAGAAGCAAAGCTCTTGATGAAACAGCAGACTAGCGGCAGCTGTTCTGTAGGACATGTGGATCTCAGTGGCTCTGAACTGGCCTGCTCTCACATGGGAGCTGTCTACAAGAAGCTAGCTCAGCCCATATCCAGCAACAGCATGGAGAATGCAACCTTAATCTCTACACAGTACCCCCGGATGGAAAATTATTTCAAACACATCAGGTCATACCTTTTGGAATGTAAAGGTTGCCCAAAAGCAACACATTGAAACAAGAACATTAATTTGGGGATTGTATAGTTCCATCTAAACTATGTGGCATCTGCCTTCAAAACATCAATGATAGGGTCAATGATGAGTTCAGGGGCTTAGCTTTCTTCCCTCTGTTCTGCTATCATGTGACGAGAACTTTTAGATGCTTTCTTTCAAAAAGCTCATTGTATTTGCATTTCTGACAAGAAGGCTGCATAGGATAATGTTGACAGGTGGTGAAAGTTTAGTATATTCAAGCAGTTACAGCTCCTAGAACATATGCATATTCAACCATATACACTCATTAATCAATTTTATACATGTATCAAGTGCTTAAAATTTGAAATTCTTAAAAATTAAAAGTTTGAGTGGTAATGTATATTGAAGATTATTCTTGCCAAGTAAACAAGACTTAGTGAGCAATATCTTCACAACTGGAACTGAACATAATTAACCAAATTGTGGAAATAGTGATTTTTTTTTCAGGTGAAAGGGCAAGTCCCAAGCAAAGGTATGTACTTTGTGACATAAGATCCCATTCATCACCGAGCTCTGGCAGAGGATGGGAAGCAGAATCATATGCATTTTTTAAGCCTTGAAGTTTCATTTTGAAAGCACTATATAAATAATTACATCCCCTAGGTAACCAGAGAGCATGCTTCAAATAATAGTGAGCCTTACAGTATAGGTCCTGTCTTAAGTGGGTGCTTTAGTGATGGTTCCTAATTAGAAGATGGAGTCCTGGCTAACAGAAATCACTTAGGAGAAGCAGGTGTAAGTAGGGCATCCTTGAAAGCTGCCTTAGGTCCCTCACTCTGAGAACCTCAGAACTGGAGTCAGAACTGGGACTCCGGGTGGCAATATGGAATACTGGGAACCAATGTTAAATAATAACTCTCTACATTCCTCAGAGGGAGGATTAAAAAAAATACCAGGAAGGCTAACATCAAATGAATATTGAAATGTAGTTCTTAAAACCAACCACCAAAAAAATCACCCGGATTTAGCACAGCACTTGCTGCTGGCTCTGCCTCCAGAGGGCCTCAGTCAGTAGATTTAAGGATAGTCAGAGTTCCTAGTTCTAGCAAGTTCCAAGGTGATAGATAGGCTATTGCTAGTTTTGTGGCCAGGCTTTGAGAACACATGCTTTAAGGATATGTATTGTTCTCACCAAACTATGATTTGCTTTCAGTGGACTCTAATCAGCAGGCTTACTACATGCAGCTAAAATTAAAACACTGACCACTGTTAATTCAGAACAGTCAAACTAACCTCACAAAAGACTTCTCCAATGAAAAAAAATGGGAACTCTTTCCACCGCACACACTGGCTTTATTGGCTGTGGTCTCAGGCAAAGCACCGAATGAACCTTGGCCAGCAATGTGAGGTCTCTCCAGCCTGCGGCTGTTGGGCCGAGTCTCCTTTGCCTGTGACTCCAGGCAGAAAGTACCTTGTTAGAATCAATACATCTATGTAGACGAGGAGGAAAAAATAGCATAAAAACTCCCGATTGCTCCAAATCTCTTTTAACACCCACCCTTTCAAAGCCACCTTGGTGGATGGCTTTGCCACTATGGCTGCTCTGCTTCTGGTGACCGACAGCTTGAAAATGCTCAGTCATAAATCAGGCATGGACCTTCACTCCTAGTGGGATTAATGGCAGCATAAATAAAACAAAGATCCAAAGTGACAGACAGGCATGAGACACCCAGACAAAAAACTACTAGGAAGAAGGCCATTTGCATCCAGATCCGAGCTGCCAGCAAGAGGTATAGAAATATTACAGATTAGTGCAGTATTGAGGAGATACAAACTTTACAGCATGCATACAGCCCAACGGGGTTCCTCACCAAGCTCTACCTCCCCACACCCTTCCTCAGAGACAGTTTTCTTCCTGACCAACAGTTCAAAATGTGTTGTTGAAGGCAACCCAGGTGCCTCTGTTTATCTCATTTTACAGCATTCCTGACATCCTTCAGTGCCTTACCCAGCAAAGTGCTCTGCAAACGTGGGCAAACGGGTATTACCACAACCCTAGGGATAACACTGAGTAAGAGTTATGCAGGATGATCAGAGAAAGGGAAAAATTTACAGAGGGCATCGATTTCAAAATTAAAAATTTAAATCTTATCTGCAACTCTTCCCATATTTTGGACCTGTTCTTTTTGCTATAAGGCAAAGAAAACAATATAAATAGGTTTGCAGAGACTTGATGTACAAATAAATACAATGTGCAAATGGCTGTTTATAATGATGGGAAAACAGCAGCAATTGTAGGATATAACAATTGAACAAAATTAAATGTGGAAACTTTACATTCACAGGCTCTTTGAAGTTAGCCTATGGAGAGCTATGCCAGGGAAGAAGATTGCCAGCTACAGTACTCCTAGGATTTCAACCACAGGAGCACTAAAAATTGCGTGGTTTAATAAACAAAGACTTTTTTAGGGGTGGGGGGTCTCAGAAGATCCTGAACATATGAGGCCTTTACTTTGATCCCAGCAACCTGTAAGGCCAGGACTGGGGCAGGAGCCAGGCAAATTTTGAGGCTTTGCTGGCCAGCCAGGCGGGCAGCATCAATGAGTTTTAGGCTACATAAGAAACCAGTCTGCAAAAATGAGGCAGAGAAGCAATTGAAAATGACACCTGACATGAACCTCTCATCTCAATTTATATTCATATAGCATATATGCATACTGACTGTAGAAAGAACTGAGGTGCTACACCTGCTACCCTCCCCACCCCCACCAGCCAATTTTTCCATGCGAACTGCATGGCTAGGAGACATTGGAGGCCAACTGGCTTGGGGAAATAGTAAGACACGGGTTGGGTGTGGATTCAGGTGGGACACGGGCACAAATGTAACAGGAGCTAAGATGGGGCAGGCTGAGTTGGAGGGAGGGTGGAGCTGGCTTGTCCAGACAGTGCAGACTGGATTGCTTTGCTTCTCATCCAAAGCAAGGGTGACCTCTTGGATGAATGCATCTGGGGGCTTGGAATCTGAAGCCCTGCTTCTCATATAAGCATTTTCCTACCCTTCAATTAGATGTGTTGTGTTTCTATGGAAAAGAGGCTAAGTGAGATCTTCCATGGTTTAGATATCTTTCCTCAAATAGGAATAAGTTATTTTTCTGTTGCTAAATATTTGAGGACTTAAAAGTCGAAAGAGGTAACTATTTTTATATCATACTTTGGAGTGTGGAATGCCTTTATATACAAATGCTTCGATTTGCTTTCCAGCTTACGGCTTGTGCTTTAGTTTCGATCCAAGAAAGCCAGCTGCTTTCGTGAGAACCACTTCCTCATGTGAAGGCCGTGAAAATCACAAACTTTGTTTATTTTGTCTAAAATGGGGAGAAAATACTGGGATAATTTGCTTGGGGGGGCATCAGAATTTTCAAAAAGGAATTGGACTCAGTGTTCATTCACATTCCTGGCTGCCATACGATGTATACTTGCGTTTATAGTGCACCCAAGTCCTCAGGAAAACAACAGAAGTGGAGATGGCTTTGCTTAGTAAACAGAACATCTTATTTGTAAAACTTTGGTCCCAATTACTACAGACCAGAATGAAAATGCTTCTCATACAAGTGTTTTTCCTACCCTTCAATGAGATGTGTTGTGAATACAAGCTTCATACCACTGAGTTGGGATTTAAAATATAAGCACACATCTACCATAGGCACGAGGAAGAAAGGCTTCTTAAGTGGATATATACTTTCTACATGAGCAACCTTTAAACGATATCACACACTGCTTTACTATGCTACCAGCTTTATTTCTCTGCTGGGAACATCAACAAGCTACACTAAGAATAAAGTTAGTTCTGGGAAACTGGGTACAGAAAATGTTATATAACCAATTGGTTTCCGACCATCAAGTCAGACACTGGTCAGGGGAATAATATGACCTCAGCCAGTGGGAAAGACAGCAAGCCAGAATTCTCCCAGCTGTGTTCCTTCCCACTGTGGCCTTCAGCATCTTCCACTGAAGTTTAGCATGTTTAGGGAGAAAGATGGCCAGAAGAATCAAAATTATTAAACCAAAAAGGTCAAACTTCAAATTAAGTTTTGGACCAAGTGCACTGCAGAAGGTTGGACCCTTCCACAGTCCCAGGGCTACCTGCAATATGGCTGACCCTCTAGAACTTAAGGGAGGTTCTTACCACATGTAGTCCAGGCTATCCTGCCAAAGGAGGGAAGGGAAAGAGCTGCTGGCTCTGGGAGGTAAAAATAAAGCCTGCTCCATAGTGGGGAATCTCATGCCTGGTACTGTAATCCTGATTAAAAAAATATGGCTAGGGAGGTCATAGGTCTTTGGGGGAACCCACTGTTGGTAATTTGTAAATGGTCACACCATCACACTGCAGCTAAATATTTACGTTCATACACATAGGTGCATGCTTTTCTTAACTTTGGTCAGAGAACCTTCACTTCCCTGTTCTCTTTGCAGTGGGTAGTGGTTAACAAAGAGACTCGTAACTGGTCAAAGCACACAGGAGAAGTAATTCTGAGTGCTCGGCTAGATCAGTGTCCCACCATCCAGGGTTCAGGGAACTTTGTGAAGGAAGGAACAGAAAGAGCGTAAGAGCTGGAGGATGGGAAATGGTGCAGTGAAATACTGACTTCTTGACATAGACACAGACAATTATCACATGTACTCATTTATAGGTGTTTTTTAAACATAAACCAAAGAAAACCAGCCTACAAACCACAATCCCAGAGAACT
>LOEQ01003404.1:55555-66778 GCA_001685075.1 Bramus lutescens
AGGCAGGGAGGGAAGCAGAGAAAAATGTAGAGCTCAATAAAAATCAATTAAAAATAGGAAAAAAGAGAGAGAGAAGGCTCATTTCTTCTACACCCAAAGTGTCATGGTAAGGTAGCAAGACATATTTTGAGTGAAAAATATAGCAGTTTCACGAAATGTGAGAAATGCAATAAACACATGTGTTTTAACAGACACAACATGAAATGTACATTACAAAGGATTGCTTTATTGTTTCTGTATCTGTGCAGAGTCTTTCCACCTTGTCCCAGTGGGACCCACTTCCTGGATAATGACAATTACTTAGCATCTTAATATAAAATTTTCTTCACTGGTAGATGGACATGGAAAGGCATGAGGTTTTACAAACATGATGATGTTGACAGTGCTGGGATGTGAGGAGTGGTCAGGTAGTACCAAAGTATATAGGGGCTCTTGCGGAGTGAACCCCACTGTCACAGGAGAGCAGTGCTGCGACTTGAGTCAGAGCAAACCAGAGATTATCCAGGCTATGTATGCCTGGGGTGATCGCAGTGGGACATTTGGCCTTGACAAATAAATAAATGGTGCTGTGGCTTCTTCACAGTGCTCTACAGTTCAGCTATCATTTATAATTTTTTTTGCAATTAAAAATGACGATTGGAGTAGGTATAAGAAACTACATGTAATAGACTGCTGAGATGACGGGCAATTGATGTGAAGATTTAAAGGGCAGTCTAATATTACACAGGAATCTTCATGATATGTTACAACACAGGGGAACTGATTAGGGAGAAAGCATTTAAAAATCAATCACGTCCAAATGCTCCTGAACCTAGACTGCTGGGTACCTTTACCTGAAGGGAACCTTTCCCCCATCCCTTTCAGCCAGTCAGTTTTGAAAGGCATCAATTATAAATTCAAGGCTGGGCTGGAAAAGTATGACACTGAAAAATGGGGAAATATAGAGAAAAAATTGATGGCTTTCTCTGCCTGTATGAGTTGCCTCTAAATGTGCTGTGTACCATTCATACATTGAGATTACTTCCACTGGTTAAACTTTCACTCACAAAGACTGACTGTGATGCCATGTTAGTCAATGCCTGGAAGGTCCAAAGAGCCAAAGCCACATGGTGTCTTTGGATAATCTGAGCCAAATGGCAAAAAGAACCATAGAGCATTATTTGTAAAATACTCAAGTAAGGTTGTGAATTACATTTTGGATATTTTGCTCTCATATTCCTCCTTCTTGGAATGTGGAGTTGTTTCATTCACTGGTAAACTTGTGGCATCTTCCTTGATTGAAGCTGGATCTGGGGTAATGGCTCTTTTGGTAAATGCTGGCAAGGCTAGAGGAAAGAGAAAAATAAACCAATGTGAATATAAAACTTGGGCCAAAAAATAATCTTGTAGAAGTTAGTTAATTAAACATCATATTTAATTTAGTTTTCTATAACTGAACAGAGTAGGAGATCTTTAGCATAAATAAAATCAGTCCATTTTCAAAAACACAGCTGATTTTAAAACTGAATTTTTAAATTTGTATCTGAGAGGGGGAGAAGTATGCTTTGTCAGCATACAATGACAAAAGCCCAAAGAATTTACAGGGAGAAAATCCGAAGGCCTCCTTTCATGGAATCCTCTGTGTTACACCGACTGGGCTACTAGCAATAGATCCGGAATCCAGCTTTGCTGTTTTTCTTATCTCCCTTCAAAGCTTGAGGCCAGAATCTCACTGTTCATGTGATCTTTTCCCTCCAGGCTTCAGCTCTTAGATCCCTGCTCATCCACTACTCTTAGAACCAATAATAAAGTACGTATTAGAACAAAACTCTGTCTTAGAACCAATATGTCCACCCCCACAGTTTTCCGGGAGTCTGCGTTTGTCTGCCTGCCCCTTCTATGTTATCTAGGAGTGAGTCCTCACAATCCTGGCTCCAGAAGTGACCTGTGTCTTCCTTTACACCATCCCTGTCTCTTCAGCCCGGGCTGCCATTTCCTCTCTGTCTTTTACCTTGCTCCTCAACCAGTCTAATCAGAATTACCTTCCTAAAGAGTAAGCCCAAGGGACGCTCTGTTCCTGGACAGCCTCCCCACCTTTGTGCTTCTGGTGAAGTTAGGATGAAATCGAGGCCCCTACCAGTTGCTGCCCCTCTCACTCTCCTTTGCATCCTGGCAGACCACACCCCCTTTCCCCAGACCATTTGACCATCCTGCTCCTGGTACAAGGATCTCTTTTCCCACCCAATTTCAGCTCAGCTAGCTCTTTCTACTCTTTTCTTTTTTCCAAGTTTTAGGTCAACTGTAGCTTTCCCAGAGACGCACCCCATGATCACCCACTTCACGCTCCTGTCCTGAGGTCCCTTCCTCACTCTCCTTTGAGGTACCACCCACCCTTATTGTTCACCACTTATTTCTCCTTGAGATGACCTTGTCTGTCATTGCTGCCTCCTTCAAAAGTGATCTCAAAGCCTTGTATACAAGTCACTCAAGTTGATGCAAGTGAACACACTAAGAGACTTTTAAAGAGACAGCCAAATGCAAACTTTTTAGATGTTTTCTAGAGAGCAGGTAGAAAGAAACCCTTTTGTAAAATTACAAAACCAGAGCTTAATCATTTAAAAATATTTGATGCTTAACTGGTTAACATACAAAACAAAAGCATAGTTTCATAAAATAAGCAAATAAAAGGGGCAGATATGTTATGTTTCCAAGGAATAAATAATCCTTTGATGGACAGGAAACCATCATTCTTATGTTACAGCACCCCTAACATTTTTCTTGCCACATATTGTTGGAATTGACCCTGTAGGATAGATTACTTAAAAAGGAGCGGTTCACAGTTCACTAGGCAGACTAGGCAGACCTTGAACCGTTAGTATAGTAATTATTTTCTGTTATTCTCTGGACTACTTTTCATCCAAACAATATAAAATGTCCTTCAAAATACAAACCAAGATGCCAAGCTTTCGTTTCCTAGCAATCTAAACTGAGGTAGGAAGTAAAATAGTTTTTTTAAGGCAACTTTTACTGAACTGTTTTTCTGAAAGTATCAAGTTAGAGTAAAATCTATAACTCACCTCTAAATTCTACAATAATTCTAGATAATGTTTTGCCCTACTGCAAAAAAGCCACAGTCCTTTTCTTAGGTCCACTCATTTATTTTTTTTTTAAATCTACTCTTTGGGGTAGTTTAAGATTACAGACAATTTGCAATCTAGGTTTATTTTAAAAATTGGTTTGGAAACATCAATTCCACAGAAATTAAGCATGTTAGTCTCAAAAGGCTGGAGAGTTCTAGAAGTCACCAAAGTGCTACAGACAACATTCAAGTCTAGACTAGTCTCAGCCCTGAGAAGGACCTGCCCTGGGGTCGTGTGCCTTTCATCTCAAAGGAGCTACACATGAAGACCAGCAGCCAGTCGCCACTTATAAAAAGTGAAAAGACAGCTCCCAAAGCCGACATTGTGACGCTCTCTTGACTAAGCCCCCACTGTCTACAGGCTGAAGGTAATGGAACCAGTCTTCTAAAAGAGGATCCTGACTCAGGGCAACAGCTTCCAGCCAGCCAGGATAAATTTGCTAGTGATCATGCTTTTAATAATGGATTTCTGTGTTCTTATTTCCAATGGTAATACAAACTTACAATTTATACATTTCTTCCCTTCTTCCTGGCAGAGGGAAACTACCTTCTCATGAATTGACCTGAACTACACAAAGCTGACATAAATTACTTCTTAAAACAAACTTTCATTGATGCTGGAACATTTGAGAGACCACAAATTATGCAGTGTTTCCCATTTCCTTTGTTTTTTCCATGGTCCATGTTTCTGTGCTCGGTTTGGTCACAGTTTGACAGAGCCCCTACGTCGGCAGAATGAGTGCCTTGGCCTCCATGGCACGGGACAAAAGCGGCCTCATGCAGTTCATATTCCATCACAAGCAATAAGTGCCTGCTCTGTGGGACCCGGAAAGTAACGTCCGTCCACGTCGACAGGGCTGCAGCCATCTCTTTGCCAAGTTTCCACACAGGTTGAAATGGTTCAGAGCTCCAAAGCCAGATTTTACACTCAATTTAGAAGTTAATAAGAAAATTGGACATTTGCTGGTCAGATATAAAAACTGAGGTTTTTGTGGTAGCATTTGTCTTTATAAGACTCACGTCTAACCAAAGTGTACATCTTTACATCAAAGAGTTTCAAAGTAGTGTAGAGAACACCAGGAGTCTCCCACTGCATTGCTTGGAATCCTCCAGAGGCAAACATGAGCAATTCTTTAAATGTCATTCTTCGCTCCATTCATATATTAAAAAAAGTCTAAAATGCTATTTTCTGATTTATCATTTTTAGACATTATCCACACCCACCCACTTCTTCAAACCCATCCTTCTAAAATAGCTATTGCTTAAGTTTCAGTTATGTCAATACTGAGTGTTTATATTTTCATGACCATGTAAATAAACACAGCTCAGAAAACACCTAATAGGTACACTGTAACAACATTACTCTTATTATTTCTCTCCCCAAGTTTATTAATTGACTCATATTCATTTTAATATGCTTTTGTTCTATGACTAATTGCTCCCAATGGCTCAGTTAACTCTTCCACATTTCTTTTTTGGAGGTTTTATTTTTTTCCTCCCTAAGTCTTTAGTTGCACAAGATAATCTGTAATTTCTTTGCTTCTTCAATAGAATCTCTGTTTACTATGAGAAGATTTATTAAGCATGAGTGTTGATGAGCTGGCTCCACCCCTCACAGGAGGGGGATGACCCCAGAGACCTGGACTGACCAGCTCAGCTCCCACCCAGGCACACATGCACGACTTGGGTTAGTCTCCCCAACATCTGTAGATACCCCATCTGTGATGTGCTGCACTTTGTGAAGGGATGGGTCCTGTGCAACCACAGCCACAGGTTCTCCATGATTCCGGGCAGCAGTAGAATATCTTGCGGGAGTTTTGGTGAGGATCCAGTATTGATGATGTACCAGAAGCAAGAGACCTGGAACCCAACCAACAACACTATACATAATGAATATTGCAAGTAAAGCTGTCTGGACAAAAGTGTGTACTTCATAACACACCGAAGCTCCCAACGCCACTAATATGAATGAAGAGAGGATGGAGGGGCAGTAAAGATGAAGGAGGGAATTGTTTGCCTTTTACCTTTCTAAAAAATTCATTCTTTGTGTTGTTCACATCATCCATCTCAACCCCATTCATCTCCCTATTTCTTCATATCTGCCCTCTGCCCTTGCAAACTCCTCCCCCAAAAAATTAAAATTTAAGAGGAAAAAGAGAAGCTGCAGTATGACATAGTGAATCACATAGTTTACCTTTTTATCCATATTTCTTTACTTGGAAGTGTTCATTCCAAAGAGTCATTGGTCTGGTTCAAGGACTCTGGTTTCTACTACACTATCGGTGCTGGGCCCTCACTGGGATTCCACTGGGACATCTTGTTGTTGCCCTGTGTTGTGAGAATCTTGTAGTTTTAGGTCCACAGGTACAGCCCCTTCATGTGCTCCAGCAGATCACAGATGGGGTGGATTTGGGGGTGGGCCAACTCATAACCCAAGTTTTGGGCGTGGGTAGTTGTGTTGTCGGCCAGCCTGCCAGCTCTCCCCTATCCTCATGACTCATGACCAGGGTGAGCTGGCACTGTCCAGGTTAGTTCACCCCTAGCAACAATGACTGGTTCTCCTTCCTTCATGCCGTCAGGGTCCACACTCTCCCACACCTACAGCTTCAGAGCCAGCTCTACTGTGTTGTCCAGGCGAGGTGCAGAGGCCACTCTCTTGAGTGCTGCAGCTGCTGAGGGGCAAGGACAGCTCTCTGCTCTTTTGTTTGCTTGCTTTTGTATTTTTTGGTCTTTTGTATTTTTTGCTTTTGTTTGTATTTGATAATATTTTTATTTATATTTTATTTTTTATTATTTCTTTTAAAGGTTTCCTTTTGTGGGGGATGCTACAAAGGTGAAGGGCAGATGCAGAGGGATTGGGATTGGGGTATCTGGTGTGAAATTCCAAAAGAATCAAGAATTTTTTTTTTTTAAAGTATGAGTACTGTCTCAGGCCAGGGAAGCAGATGGGAACAAATATAGAGACTCAATGGCAGACACAAAGCAGAGAGTGAGAGACATTGGGCCATTCAGCCCTAAATGGGATGTCTCCATCAAATCTCTCCCCTCCGGGTTCAGGGAAACCTGTGTAAGAGGCAGAAAGAGTCTAAGAGTCACAGGGAATGGAGGACACTAGGAAAAGAGGGCCTTCTAAATCAAAAGGCTCAAAGGTCGTATGAACTCACAGAGACTGAGCAGAATGCACAGGGCCTTCACGGCTCTGTATTAGGTCTTCTGCATTTACATCATACCTTCCAGTTTGCTGTTTCTATGGGATTCCTGGGTGTGTGAATGAGTGGTTCTCTGCTTCTTATGCTTCCTTTTAAGCTCTTTCCTTCTGTTGGTTTGTTTTGTTCAATTGTAATATGTTAGTCATTCTTATTACTTTCCCACAGGACCACAGAAGCCTCTTTTTTTTTTNCCTAATGGGAGGTAGAAATGGGGTAGAGATAGAGAGGAGAGGTAAGAAGTAGCTTAGAGGAGTAGCAGGAGGAGAAACTCTAATCAGGAGATGTATTATATGAGAAAAGCCATTTCCAATAAAAGGACAAAAGTGAGTGGCCATTTAAGGGCTCACTAATCCTGAAGACAGAAGAATGAATAATACAAACCCACAAAGTCAATGGGCTTCAAGGGCAGAGATCTTCCAAGTTTCCCAAGTCAGGAGAGAAAAGGGAAACCGGATACAAAAGGAAAGGGGGTGGAGAAGACAGAAGAGGACTTCAAAAGATAGGAGAAAAATATTTATGATTTTCAACAGCAGTCTTGGATTGGGAGAAGGATTTTTTTCAATGCCGTCATAAGGAAAATCATTTTCAACTTGGAATTTTGTCGCTGGTCAAACTTAGAATTGCATAGTCAGCCAAAGCCTCGATCAAGTGTCAATGGAAGATTCCATTTTCAGGGACACAAAGATGAAAGACAC
Organism: Bramus lutescens; assembly: GCA_001685075.1. Lineage (NCBI taxonomy): Eukaryota > Metazoa > Chordata > Mammalia > Rodentia > Cricetidae > Bramus > Bramus lutescens. The sequence goes on from LOEQ01003404.1 coordinate 62,578, forward strand.
TAACCTCCCTCTCCTCAGTGTATTTCCATAGAAGCAAGGGGTAAGGAAACAAGGGCCTGAGCAAGTGTCTGGTGCCATATGCATCACAGACTGCTTGGACAAGCCCTTTCACCCTTGGTCTGCATGCTTCCTTTGTTCTCCCCAAACTCCAAATCTGTGAACCGTGTCTTGTCTATTTTTAATTAAATTTTACAAGTTTGTTTTACTGTTTTATTTTATGTTTATTAGTGTTCTGCCTGCATATATATGTCTGTGCACCATGTGCATATTTGGTGCCTGCAGAGGCCAGAACAAGAAACTTGGATCCCCTGGAACTGGAGTTACAGACAGCTGTGAGCCACAGTGTGGATGCCGGGAACGACAATTCAGGTCATCTGAAAGAAGGGCCAGTGAGCCATCTCCCCAGCCCCTCCTTGAATTCCAAGTTTGTAAATTACATTTATTAGTGTCTACATGTCTCTGTGTGTCTGTGTATTAGACAGAGAGAGAGAGAGACAGTGACAGAGACAGAGACATAGACAGACAGGCAGGCAGGAGGGCAGTCAGAGGAGAGGGGGAGGGGAGGGGACAGAACATGTGTTTGTAGTTACACACGTGCCACGGTATGCACGTGGAGGTCAGTGCACAGACTGCGAACATTTGTTCTTTCTCTTCATCATGTGGGCCCAGGGATTGAACTTAGGTCACCAGGTTTGGTGACAAGTGCCTTGACCCACTTAAACTATCTTGTCATCCTTTGGTATTTCTAAAAACCTATTTTTTTCTATTATCACATTCTTCTTCCTGATCCCCATTTCCTTTGCTTCATGTTTTCCTAAATTTTATTTCACATTTGTCTAGTTTCTTTCATTTTTTATGTCCTATTTTATAATTCTGAGATCTTTTGAAGCCTGTATTCCCTCTTCTAGTCTCTAGTTTTAGTATCTGAGGACACCTCTAATTATTTTATTTGACAAAGGTTCTGCTCTATTCTCTGCTGGGAACGGCAGTTTTCCATTTAAGGGTGTTCAGTAAAAGCAGAAATTAGAGGATGATTTCTCTAAGTGGAATTAGTCTGTTACAAAAACAGAAGTATTCAGTGTTAACTAAATTTTAAAAAGTACTTCTAAGTACTTTTCAAAGTACTTGGAGATAGCCGTGGCAGGACAATCACAAATAAAGCTTGTCAATAAAAAGAGTAAACTATAAGGCTCAAATAATAAATGGAGGAATTTAACTAATTTTTTACATCCTATAATATAAGCAGTGACAAGTATTTCTTCATTCAGACTATGTTGCAATGATAACTTTTCCTATACTTAATAATTTTATTTACTTTTCAACCACTGCATTAGAATAGAACCCCACATCTGCTTATGAGAAATATGTCTTAATTAGAAAAACGATTAAGGCTGGCTACAAGATGCTACAATCAAAACCTAAACGTAGTCTCTCTGAATGCCTATTATGTAATATTATATATAATTCCAACAACCTTGATATTTCCTACAACATGTCGCCTAACCACTTTGTTTTAGGAGCCATCCGAAAAGAATTAAGCAGCAGTGGAAAATGGCTGCTCTTCCCCACTCCTGGTCACTATCTCCAGGCTCTTCAGTGTATCAGCGGCTGGGACTTCTAATGTCCACATAATCTGAGGAAAGTTTTACATTACTTAATGTGAAAGACACAAATTCTAGCAGGGCCATACACCAGATTCTGAAACACTATATCCAACTTGAGATGTAATCCACATTGAAGAGTGGCCGCAACATCAGAATAGCAGAGGGTTCACACAGATACAAAATCACTTGGTAAAATGATTAAGATGGGAAAGAGAAAATGCTTAGCTTTGGGGATAAAACAAACATGATATAATGAAAACCAAACCATTTGTCAGAAACTGATAAATATTTATTAAATGAATCCATGAATATAAATAAGAAAAAATGAGAGATATAACCTTTAAATTTGACCTACTTCTTTAAGACTTATTCTGATATATTATTTTATAGAAGGCTAGTTATTTTAAATGACAGAATTATCTAATTTAATGTATAAGCCTCTAGGCCCATGATAAATTGAAGAACTAAATTATTATGCAAATTAGAATCTATTGAATAATATTTGAATCCCCATGGCTTAGATAAAAGTAGACTTCAAAAAGGACTTGTATATTCATTTACCTAATTTAATTGAACATTAATTGGGCTTTTAATATGTGCCAAAAATTATGTGGCGAGCTAAGGAAGCAGCGGTGAACAAAGCAGATATCACTAGTGTTGCCATTGAGTTTAGTCTGTGGTGGAGGGGATTAAAAAAATCTGTATATGAACAGTTACTCAAGTTATAAAAAATCTATTTGTTGTCCTATTTAAAAATTTTGTATTGAGTTTTGGGTGTTTAAAATAGAAAACACTTTAAAAATCATAGGACTGATGACTTCTTCAATGTTGTTGGAGGCCGCTAGTTCATTTTCCAACAGCCTTGACTTAAAATAATCACTCAGAAACTATATTATTTACAATACTGTTTGGCCAGTAGCTTAAGCGTATTGCTAGGTAGCTCTTACATCCTAAAATAACCCAGCTCCATTAATCTGTGCATCACCACGAGGTCTTGGCCTACGAGCAATTTCAGTGGGCATCTGAAAAGTGGCAAAGTTTCCAGCGGAGGCAGTTGTCTCCAGTAGTGGCAGCATGGCTTCTCCCTGACCCCACCTACTTTCACCCAGCATTGTTTAGTTTTCCTGTCTAGCTCTATCCTGTTAAGCCATTGGCCGAAAGTGGCTTCTTTATTAACTAATGGCAATACAACATATTCATATCATACAGAGGGGAATCCCACAACACTTCAAGAGTAATGCGTTGACACTGAATGTTGTGGAAGACACCCACTGCAGAAGGCAAGAGGAAAGAAAGCACCGTGGTAACTGGGTCCTGGGCTAGCGAATCATCACATTTTACTGTTGCCACAGGATAGAAACAGTGAAATTTAGTGTGTGGACATGTATGCATTCTTATTCTTTGTACAAATAAATACTTATGAATAATTACATGCAAATATCTTCCTGTTTTGATGATTTCCTTTTATTATAAGATAACTTTATCTGCTCATCTACAGTTAACAATCTTTAAACAAAAAATTGGTTTAACAGACTTTTTTACTTTGGATAATTTACTCTAAGTTTTCTTTAAAAAGTTTGAAGTCTAAACACAAATTCCATGTTTCAGTTCAGTGAGTTGGGTACCATCAGAGGTGCTTTTGGAGGACTTTTAAAAAATTTTATAATTCATAATAAAATCTTTCTCAAACTTTAGCATGAATATTACTATCATGTATTAGCCTTAAAATTCAATTTCCCCATGTATTACACTTTTTTTTACAAATCCAATTTAATAACTGGTAATAGACTTTATTACTTACAGTTGAAGTGTGGACGAGACAGGAAGTAACTGCCATCCTGCCAAGAGGTTGAGTGATCTAGGCCATGGATGTGGGAACCTCCAAAAAAGGGCCTGTCGTCCTGAGAAAGGAAGAACCACACTTCAGTTCCATGATCAAAAGATGCATGGACAAAAGAGCATCATGTAAATGTACTGACCATGAAACTGGACCTTAATACACAAGATCTATCTATCGATCGATAGATAGATATAGATATATATGAAGAAAGAAATCACTCATTGCTGTGCAGCATGACATTTCTTTCTAGCCTTCTTCACGATACATACACAAAAGGGCTTTAGAGACACATTTACAAAGTTATAGGTTCCCTGCATTTAGGTGAAAACATTTTGAAGTCATTATATTATCTGAATCTTCAACTAAGTGTTACTCATACACTATCCAGTGGGCACACCAGGCTTTACTCAGCCATTATCTTTCTTGGTATTTAGATGTCCTCATAAATAACACTGAGAGAATTACCTTTAAATATGCAACATTTTCCATATTTAGGTCTACTCCTTATGACAAATTCTTAGGTGGAAATAGTGGTTCAATAAAACACTTTTACATTTAAAATGCATTTTATCAGACTGCTTTCTGTATGATTATATTAGTATGGTCTTACACATCCAACAAATATCTAATTAAAATATATATAATCGGTCCCTGTTTTCATATGTTGCATAAATGTGTCTTCCTTAACTATTAGAAGACTGGTGGGTGTGGGAGAATTGTCTGTATTCTGTTAATCATGTTTTAAATAAATGCTGAT
>LOEQ01003404.1:83378-99365 GCA_001685075.1 Bramus lutescens
ATTCCCACCAGCAATGGATGAGTGTTCCCCTTACTCCACATCCTCTCTAGCATATGCTATCACACAACATGTAGGTTTCAGAAAGCAAGGAGCTGTTTTTGTTGTTGCTGTTGCTTGTTTTTAGTCACTTTATAAACTATATTTACTTAAGTAATAAAATTAGAGATATATAAGAACTATATTACCTCTTGGAAATAAAATACAAAGCAAAGCTCTGACGATTATTTTAAGAGAAAACTGTGCAATGAATAAAACCCTTTCCATAATAGATCCTAATAGACTTTCAGCACTACTAAAATTTTATTTCTTTTTTTTTAATTTAACCTCATGTTTTCTTCTCATTTGGGAGTGATCCTCTGAAACTGGAGTATTTTAAACTCATTTCTTTCTCAAAATAAACAGATAACCTCTATAAAACCTGAGTAATTTTCAACCAAACAGGTGATTTTGTGACCATTCTCTATTTTGTTTTTGCACGCTCCCATATCAGTTTATGATGATGATGATATTTTGTGTGTATATCCAAATGGTTGCATTATCGTGGCATCCATGAAATGTCTTTGCCTCATTAGTAACCACAGTTATTTGTAAAGCAGTCCCTTTCCCTCATCTCTGTCTCCATGGACTCTCTGCATATTTCCTCATTGTTTATTTTCAGTTGATGTGTGTGTGTGTGTATGTCTGTGTATGTCTCTCTGTGTGTATGTCTATGTGTGTGTGTATGTCTATGTGTGTATGTCTCTCTGTGTATGTCTGTGTATATGTATATCTGTGTGTATATGTCTATGTGTGTAATGTCTGTGTGTGTATGTTGTGTGTGTGTGTTAATGTTGCCTAATAATTAAAAGATATGGAGAAGTCCCCATTAACAATCCACAGACCAATTTTTTGAGTATATTTCTGTATGTGGCAGCAGCAAATGATGTGATTAATTCAATTCTTTAAAACATATCTCATATTCACAGAAAGGTTTAAAAATGTTTATGCCTGGGCATGGTAGCATGTGCCTATAATCTCAGGAGTTGGGAAGTGGAGGCAAAAGAACGTCAAATTCAAAGCCATGCTGGAATACCAAGTGAGTCCATACCAAAAGAAATAAGGCTTGCTTCTGAAAAATACTATAAGATAACAGTTATCACAGCATATTTTACACAACAGACGAGTCAGTAAGCAGGATATATATATCCACCATATATATTTCTAGTTCACTGAAGGGAGATGTAGTCTCATGGCCTAGAGGTACTGGTTAATTCCAACCCTGTTTGGAAGTATAATAAAAGATTAAACCAAAAAATATAATTTACCTGTAAATTCTACCCCGAGTTACACTTTAATCTGCTCTGGGCTCCTCACACCACCATATGCAGTGTAGACATATTACTGTGAATAATTTATATAGATGAGGCTATGAAATACCAGAGTATAAATGACAACTGACAATCACACAATCGCAAAACCACAAAGCTGATTCCAGTAACCGAGATGAAGAAATGGCAATGTTCTCACTAAAAAAAAAAAAATCCCCTCCACATTTATATAACAATAAGCTAACAAGGCATGGAAGGATCCAGAAGCTGAAATAGTGGCTGCTTTATTTCCAACACCTTTTCAACTATCAACACTTTTCAGCCACTCTCTGAAAATGTGTGCTTGATGAGACTGTTTTTGTTAGAGGTGTTTTGAGAGGAAATCATGAAGAATTTCATCTTTTATGCTCAGGACCATGCGTATCTAAATATCCATGCATATGCACAGCAGTCAGAAAAATAGACACACACACACACACACACACACACACACACACAGAGGAGTCTGGATATCATAATGTGCAGGACTAGAGCATAAGCACCATCTCACAAGAGTTTCCTCAAATAAATGTTCACTGAACAAAAACAAATGCAGTTATCATGCTGTAAACGATCTAAAGAACTCATCGATTTTTATTAAATGCCAAAAGTCTGTCATTTGCTTTTATTTTCTCCTAAAAGTGTAAGTGATAGAAGAAACTGGAATTTAGAAACCCTGTCTGCGAGCCCCTGTGGCTTGCCCCTTACAGATGTGTTCACATGTCTGTCAACAAAGGCAAAGCACAAGCTGCCAGCTTTACTCTTCCAAAATTTCAACACACATCAGATGCCTATGGAGCTGAGAAATGTGAACTGGCCTGTAGAACTGTTCCCTTAGATCTTCCTTTGTTTCGGACCAGAAGGAAATTGAATAATGTCACATGACAGCATAAGTAGCATCCATTAGGATTAAAGAGAGGAATTCATTACAAATATTAGATCCTGTCTCCTGTGGAGAAAACTCATGGAACAAATTTGACCATACTAAAATCCATATCTGCTTAATTTTATTAATATATAGTAAATATAATTTTCTTACACATGTTGAACTCATGTGCAGAAGATGAAGGAGAATTTGTCTATATTTTTAAGACTGGATATTTCTGGCACAACATACATGCTAAATAAACAAGGTTATGAAGCAATTTATTTGGGTTCAAAAATGCAATTCTATTTCATTTGGAAAGAAATCTACTGCAAAAGTTTCCTGACAAAGGGCTGAACGATGGTGAAAAGACCTGAGTAAATACAGTTCAAGGAGAGGAAGGGTGAGCTCACATAGAGGACGAACTGTACGCCTTTCACTGATGATGACTCAATCCAACACAGCTGTATTGGCATTGAAGGATCCTGTTTTTATCCAAACTGTCTAACACTCTCTGGAACCAACCCGAACAGTAGCCGAGAACAGGCCTGCAAAGCCTGGCGCTGCTGATGCACATCCTTCAGGAGGCCCCGAGGAGAAAGCTAGCTGTATGGCTTCCTCAAGACACTAAAGGAATCCTCCATTTATACACTTTGCAGCCCTGCAAAACCTGGTGCTGTTGATGACATCCAGCAAGAGGCCCCAAGAGGAAAGCTGTGTGGATTCCTCCAAATGCCAAAAGTCTCTGTGTTCCATTTGCCATCATAAATGCTGGGGACACCCTAAGAAGCCCTATGGAGAACCTACATCTGTTCCTTGTTAACTGGACATAGCACCAACCTGCCCTCTAGATACTTGTCCTTATACCCACAGATTAGGACAGCTTACAGCCCTCGCTGAAGAAGCTTCTTTCTGCAGTGAGTAGAGGTTAATACAAAGACCCACAGCTGGTCAGAGAAAGGTTGACTTTACAGTTCTTAAATCTAAAATAGACTGCTGTGTAAGACTCCTTCTGCCCAGAATACTGCAAAGGAGGAAAATGTGCAGGTTCTAGTGGTTAAAAGATAGGGAAGAGTGCTGTGGAGTTGTGTCTTCTGGACACAAGACCGTACCTACGACAGCTGTGGATGACTGCAGAAGACCCGCACAAGATAGAGCCAGTCAACATCCAGCACAGATATGGGAGAGGCTCATGATAGCCCGCCTCTAGCTGAGAGCTACTGGCAATAGAAGGCAGCTGATGGAGAGAGGGTCAGTTTTCTGCAGGGGAGTTATCCCTAGATGGTTACCCTCACAAACACAGGGAACACTATAGTCAGTGAGTTAATAAGCAAACAAACAACAAAATTCAGGAGATGACCAGAAGTTGGGAGAGGAACAGAGAGGAGGAATTGGAAGAAAGTGGAGCAATGAATAAGTGATGATAAAGAGTGAATAATTTTTTTTAGAAAGAGAAGATACATTTTCAAACAGATTTCTCATTCTAGATTATAAATTAGAGTCAATCTATTACCTTTTTATTAGCTTACAAAGGACACAGAGTTCTTTCCAAGTAAGTGGTCTGAATGGTTTTTCCTGATGAGAAAACACCAAGAATGAAGTGAAGGATGAGAAGACGGGGAACAAAGTAACGCTTTTCTTTGTTGGAAACACTTCAGATTGTCTCTATAAATATTGTTCTTGCCACTCCCTGCTATGAAGAACATAGTTCCTTCTGTGTGCTGAACAATATGTTAGTTACTTACAGATTCTTGACAAAAGGATATTCTATTTTTTAGTGGAAATAATTTTATTTCATCAAATTGAAACTAAAACACACTCACAAGGAGGGAAACTGAACACTGGGGAGGGAACTGAAGCTACCAGCCCTTACTGAGGGGACTCACGGGTCCAGGAATGTTCCTTAAATGTATTTTGTGGTTTGGGGAATATCACTTAGCCCAGTCCTTCTAAACCACAGTCTTTTATTTTTAATGGGGAGAAATAATGGGAGTCTTTATCATCCTGTACCCATCGGCAGCAGTTGTGATTAGCAGGGAAAGACTGGACATGAAAGTGCACTGGAAGCTGTCAGGTACTTTCCAAACATCAAGTACAAGAGAAAAAATATTGACTCGGAGGCACCATCAACTATAGTAACTTCCAAATAGCAGAGAGGCACTGAACATCAATCTGTAATTGCAGCAAATAAAGACTAAGCAAAAAGGGCAATGTAGAGAAAAAAGTTACTTTTAGAAATGTACCTGACATTACATAAACATTATTTAAAAATATAAAAGAAAAATACTACATACATTTTGAACACACTGTACTCTCCTCTTATTTGGAGAACACATTTCACCTTTTCGTCTATCAAAATTCTCTCTCTCTCTCTCTCTCTCTCTCTCTCTCTCTCTGAGATAGTTTATTCTAGAATCAAATTTGAGTAACTATGACCTAGAAAAACACAGTCTTCCTCAAAGGATAAAAAACCAGGCATCACTTCAAAAACTCTGCTTTGATTAAAACATCAGGACTTTTCATGCCTGGACTATGAAATCAGATGATAAACTTGGTCACACCATCCAAGAGCACATTCCCCGGGACGGCGACAGTGGTGGCTGAAGGCCATCTTCAACACCACTGATATTCACATACCCCAAGTTACCAAATATTTCTGTTACTTTTTATATTTATTAAATAATTTTATAATGAGATTTAAATATATTGTTCATAATAGTTAGTAACCCAATGAAATATTTCTAAGTGATAAAATAATACCAAACTTGTTTTAATGAAGATGATGTTATAATCTTAATTTCATCATGTTCTTTGTTATGGCTTCTTACCCTAAATCACTACCTTATTAAAAATTAGTATTAATGTTTAAAAGATTCAAGTGTTTTCTATATATATTCAATATATAGTTAAATATATATTCAATTAATTCAATATATATATTCAGTATAATCTAGGTTAAAAATATACTTTTTAAATAAAACTTTAAATCTATTTACTATAGCAATAGATACACAAATAGCTATTCTTATTAAAATTATAAAGATGATATCAATTTCTAAAACAACATTCATATTTTATACCTTAAGGAATGATGCTTGTATTAAATTGACATTGTCTCATAGTATAGTTAGCCAAGATCTGGAAATTAATTGAACAATGTTTAAGTTTTCTTGCTAATAAAAACAGAGGACAATACTGTAGTGTCTCTGCCCAGAGTCTCACTTATAACTATTCAAATATTAGTAAGATAATAACTGTATAAATGGGGGAACATGGAAAGAGCTTAATTCTTTAAAAATGTTATTTTGGTTATTTAAAGTACATGTTTCCTTTATCTGCTATCTTCGCTCTACTAGGCAAACTGTATTTGTGATTATCTTCATTTTAGGTAAAGAAATCATGTCACATGTACCTTATCTGGGCTTTATTTAGCCTTCCTTGCCAACCTCAGTGTCAGAACTAGCATCCTTTAGTAGCAGATAAAAATCTTTTCAAGTCTATTAAGTAGTAGAGCACTAACTCCCACCACCTCAAAGGCTCCAAATGGCACTAGACAGCACTGAGGCCAACAGGAAAGCTTCTCCCATCCTGCTGCATCTACTTCCCTGAAGGACCCACCAATGTACTTTAAACTTGCCTTGATTTATGACTTTCTTTGTTAGGCAAAACTATGAAAATTCAAGAAACTGTTTCCATCCATGCTGGAATAAATGAGCATTTCCAAGCACACAGAAAGAAAGAAATATATAGAGATCATATTGATGTAGGAGGGTCATCTGTCTATGTGTTACTTTCATTGGTTAATAAAGAAACTGCCTTGGCCCCCNTTGTTATTTCGGGGTATAAGCTAGCTGTGCGGGAGCCAGGCGGGACGAAAAGCAAGCCCGCTCCCCCTTATTACTACATCATATATATACCCATCACCTGATGCTAATTAATTAATTGTTGCATCTGCTATTTCACATGTCAACTATTTTATTAAAAATTTAAAATAGAGGAAGTCTCTAATTCAATTTATATTTTGGTTATGTTTCAAGAGTAAATTAACAGAGTACTTTAATCTATACCCTCTAGCAACTTTGGCATGCACAACATTAATTCCAGTAAAATACTAGTGTACAATTTCCCCATGTGTGTGTACATGTTAGTGAGTATGTGAGATGCCTATGGGTTCATGTGCATGTGAAGGCTGAAGACAAACTTTGAGTATTTGTCCTCAGGAGGTATTATTATTACTAGCTGTATTATCTCTCACTGGGACATGGGGCACACTGAGTTGGCTATGCTGAATAGCCAACTAGGCTCGGGGACCTTTTTGTTTCTCTGCCTCGTAGCACAATAATTATAAGTGTGTTCTACCATGTATGACTTTTTACAGGGTTGCTGGGAGTTGAACTCAGGTCTTCATCATGCTTGCCTGGTAAGTACTATACTAACCGAGCTATCTCCTTAGCCTTTAGGGTATTGTTTAAGTGTGAAGTTTACATATAATAGAATATGAAATCTTGAAGGAACAGGCTAGCTGTTGTTTTATAGCACAGTTCAGCTGTGCTTACATAGAAAAGGCTCCATTGCCTTCTCTGAGTCTATCAAAGGAACTCTCCACTACCTTATTAATCTTACTTTCATATCATTTATCAGAGGACAAGTATATTTATCTATAGAACTGTTGGTCTCAAGAAAGTAATCATAACAAGCGTAGAAAATATTTTCCCAGCATGCAACGCAATGTTTGCAAAGGTGATAGTCAGCAAAAGATTTTTTCAATGAATAAATGATTGTCCAATGAAAGAAAGATTTTCATATTTAGCTTACCTACAACTTTTACTCAACGTCGACTCTACAGTGAACATTGTCCTACAGGTGAGTAAGCAAGATAAAAATATGTCTGTCCTCAGGAGGGCTACATTATCCTGGGGAAAGAAACAATTCCTAAAACCACTCTGTCAGGGAAGACTCGAACCAGGGCAACGTGGCAGGGAAGATCAGGGTGTCATTTTAAACACCTGCTAATACCCACCAGCCCCTGGGTTGAAAGCTTTGGAGTAAAATGAAGGTGGGAATGAGTTATAAGAATGCCCCTGCATCAGCTGCTGAGCATTTGGGATAGAACAAACTAAGGACAAAAGCACCAAGGAAGTGTCCTGCCTTTTAACCTGTGGCAATAAATGCCTGAGAACCTGGCATGGCCGGATGGGCATAAGCCCAGTGAGGTCAAGGTAAGAGCACAGATGCCTGGAGCAAGATCTCAGACAGCACTTGAGGCTGTGGTCACGTTTCAGTGTTCACACACACTACCCAAGTAGAGTGAGAAGGGTGAGGTCTCTTATTCTAAAATAAGTGTTCTGGATGTTATTCAGAGAAGACTGTTGGCCCCTGACTCCTAATTAAGAGTGGAATTTGTGGAGCTCGGGATTTGATTTTTGTTTAGCACTTCTAGGGAAAGTACCCAGAGCCTTGCACAGGTCAGGAAAATGTGATGCCACTAGGCCATTACTCACCCCATCCTATGAACTGTGGAATTTGGGAGTATTCAAGGAAGGCTGGGGACCTGATAAACAACATAGAGGTTTTGAGAGGGGCCATCGGTGTGTTATTCTGTGAAAGATATGGTGGGAATTCCCAAGAGGCCACAGGTGTTGCCCCAGTGCTCCTGATTAAACACAAAATTCTCACATTTCAAGATTGTGACATAAAGTTCTGAGGATGTTAACTGTCCATAAACTATCTTCTGTACACATAACACTTTTTCTTTTCTTTTTCAATAGCTTTCTATTTAAGGAACTGAAGCACAAATTCTAACTGGTTTTAATGATACAAACCCAGAGTCAGATATCGGGGTAAATGCTGAAAGATCAGAGAGAGACAAAGGAACAAGCTACAGCCACCTTGCCAACTTCTCAGCCGAAACGCGACCAAGCTCCTGTCTCTGCCCTGCCTTATCACTTACTCTCTCTGTCCAGCCATATCATTTCCTGGTTCCTTCTCTCAGGTGCTGGGATTAAAGGTGTGTGGCACCAGTACCTGGCCTCTATGGTTAACTAGTTGTTAGCTCCACCCTCTGATAGGCAGCCAGGCAAGTTTTACTTGTCAGAGCACAAACAAAACATCACCACAAGGAACATGGCAAAATGCAGCGGAAATGAAGCACTAGTAACCAGGAGACACAGTAATTTATCTGTGTTGACAAAACCAGTTGCATGAATCTGGGCAAATTATTCAACCCATGGGCCTCAGCTTTCAAATCCTGAACATGAGAAGTTCAGATCTGAACACACTAATGACTTTTGTTCTATTTTTTATTTAGGTCACGATAGGCTTAAGTTCTTCCCATGGTAGGTTGAGATAGAAATTTTAAGTTAAAAAGGCTGGAAAGTGTGTGTGTGTGTGTGTGTGTGTGTGTGTGTCTGCTGTAGTTATTCACTCCAAAAATAAAGTGGAAAAGCAACTCTGTGATCAGATTGCTAGTGGCTCTTTACTCAAGAACGCCTGTGCAGCTAAAGACACACGTGGTGGAAAGGACCGCAAATAGACAAATAGACGTCTGTCCCCTTGGGTGTTTGCACCCAAACTACAAGCTCTAAATATTTGTCACTTAACAGTTTTTAAAATGATGCTTCTAAAAGCAGACAAAAACCTTCCACTCTTCCACTTTATATCTGGTCTAACAACAAGAAAAATAGTGTCACTATCCCCCCTATCTAAAAGCCAAGCTTCCAGTGCTATTGCCACCAACGTTAGTTAATTTCTCTCCCCAAAGTGTCTGTGCCATGATGACTTTGTGCACCAAGGCCCATCTGCCAAGAATGCTGTGTTTTTCCATATACAGAGCTTTAATTAGCTCCTGAGTCTCCTGAGGGATATGCCTGGGCCACCACTCCCTCTAACATGGCATTTAAAAGGCATGGGCTCTTAAGCCATCTGTCTAAGTTTAAATACTGGGTTAGTCACTTACTTGCTATGAGTCCTTAGGGAAGTTCCTAATGCACGGGAAAACTTGGAACTCTTCCCTCGTTTATAAATAGAAATGATAAAAATACCTCTCGTGTAGTGTCATGAGTAGCAAGTACATTAACAGGTACGTACACAGAGCAGTGCCTGCAGGTAGCAAGCAGGCCACACACACTAGCTGCAATTACAGTGTTAATAATAGTTATTATTTCATAAACTTTCCTCTTAAACTATGAGTTATGAGCATAGGAATCTGAATATATGTCTCCTGTCACATGCCAAATAAATTTATTATATGTATGCTTAAGTAGACAGTAAGTTCCTCAAAGGAAGGCCAGTGTCATATATTTTTAGTGCTGAGTACAAGCAAATTTGATCTAACAATTGCATATCTGTATAAATGCAAAACTGAACTTTTTTATTCCCATGAGGGTAAAAAGCTCCATCAAGAGGATGAAGATATTTAGAAAACAGAAATATTAACTTTTTCAAAAAAGCAAAATTACTTCTGAGCCATAGAACTTAAAAATTATTTTTGAATGATAGAGACTATTTATAAATATACTCAAAACTCAAGAAAAAAATGACCATAAAGGAGGAGATGGAGAGATCAAATTAAATAGTGTGGGCCGAGGTGAAAAGCAGGGCACAAGACCACGGTGCAGGGAGTGTGGACTGGAAGAGCAGCCTGCTTCCTAAGCAGGAGCAAGAGAGGGGTTTGAGTATGCTGGTCAATGATGTGGGCACTGCAGAGGGCAGAGACCACAGAATGCTCATGGCTTTCCAGCCATGCTTCCCACAGGACCAGCGCACAATGAGGCACACAATCATATGTATCTTGTTCACATTTAGCACAGAGCAGAGGGTCCCAATACAGAACAATGCTATGGCGAGGCTAATTCATTTAAAACACCTGGGCGAGGTGACCATAACTAATCTGCTTTCAAAGTGAAGGGGTATCGCCTTTTTAAAAGGTGTTCTATATTCTTAAGAAAATGGCAAAACGCATTAATCATGTTCTATTGCTCCACACATAGCACCTGGGTGTTGAAAGAGCATCTGAACAGCTTCTAATCCCACACATGGATGGCTTTCCTGTGACAGGCAGATCAGATCTAAATAGAAATCAGGCAAGGTGTATTTTATTTTTATCACTGTAGCTCTGAGAACTAATTCAACAGTAACTGAGATAAATGGTCTATATTTTTAACATTTGCTTTCATAATTAATCCTTTATATGAACACTCAGAAATACTACCTTGCTTTTTTGTACAAGACATCCCCCGCCCCCGTGACTGGTCAAAGCAGACAGAAGCAGAGTGTATTTTTAAACCACCCAAATCCAATTAAACGCCCACTCAAGGAATTCTCACTAATAAAGCATACATGGTTCAAACAGACACACTTTGCTGCTAGAGTGATGGTTTATGGCAGACCTCTCCTCTCAGCAGCTGCCATGAAGAGTAAACATTAGCATGTTTCCCATGGGCCAGCCAGGCAGGGCTCTAACTCAGCCAGGTGTCAAATGTTCAACCACTGGCTGAGAAAGGTGCACCACGAGAGCCAGTGGGCACAAAGCAGCTTTCAGGGTTATTTGGTGAGCAGACTCTTCTGACAATTGCCAGAACCAATTGTTTTACTGAACCTGAAGTTGCTAACATTTCTTTTTCCTCCCTTCCAGATGGAAGTCACACATTCATTCAACTGGACAACAGTGGAGGGCTGTGGCATGGTGGCTGGTATACAAAGAAGCTGTCTTGTCAAAACATCTGAAATTCTAAACTTAGGGTCCCTCTCCTACTTCATTTGAACACTTTCAATTACAGCAAACAAGTTCAGCAGCCTTTCATCAACATATTAAAGTGAAAAGAGGCTGGAATCACATGATATGCAAAAGAATACTAGGAGGACTATAAAAACACGCAAGTCACAGGAACTAGAGAGAATTCCACAGACACTTGCGCCACTGGCAAGGATATCATCTTTACTAAATACCTACTATGTGCAATTAAATCTATTTGCATCCCTACACTAAACTTCACTTTATTAAACAGATTTAATACAGGATCATTCAAGTTTTTTTTTTTTAAAGAAACTGGACCATGGTGAGCTAAAAAGAGTATACACCACACACACACACAATTTAAAATTTTTTCATTTTCTTATTTTCTTTTCTCTTTTTCCTATTAACTTGAAAATGTTTAAGCACATGGTTGGTGGGAGACATTTTCCAACATCTTAAGATCCTTTATCATTTTTTCGCAATGTATAAAGATATCATGTTACAGATACTGTTTTTATGAATGCTAGATATTTCAGACTTATCCCCATGATGAAAAAGAAAAGGAAACTGACAGAGGATGATATTTCCTGAGACTCAGAAGAGATAATAAAACTATAGTTAGCATCAGACTCTGATGGTCATGACTTTATCAGCAAAAAGTCAAACTGAATCTCTAAACAATGGGATCCTACATAAAGGGCTATAGATTCAGGAATACATTTCTGAACAGTTTATTGAGGGTAACATTGCAGGAATATAGCAAAGCTAGAGACTTACATTAGTATATTTTCCTCCATTAGTTTTCCACTTCTTTTGACAAGGGCCTTCACTCTACCCAGAGCTCATTTTTGTTAGACTAGCTGGCCCCAAATTTCTGCATCTTGCCTGTGTGTGCCTTATTACAGACACACTCTGCTATGCCTAGCTTTTACCATGGATTCTGGGGATCTGTTCATATCTTTTTACCCCCTGGGCCATCTCCCAATCCTATGAGTGTATTTCTAAAGATAAAACAGAAATGTGGCCCTGTCATCCGTTATTAAAAAAATTGCTTCAGATTATTCAGATTAACCTGATATCACTATAAACTGATCTGCAAATATTTAAAAAGATACAAGTTATTATGTTTTTAAAAAGCAATGTTCTTTTCTTGGGCTCCTTTTTTTTCTGTTGGTTTGTGTTGTCCAGCTTCAATGTGACAGTTTTTGTTTATCTTATTGCATATAATTTTGTTATATTTTGTCATATGAAAGAATGAATGAAATCCTAGTTACCGAGACAAATGTTAACAACTAAATTGTCACTTATACCTGTTGGGAGATGAAAATCAGTTTTCTCTGACAGAGTGACAATGGGTCTATCCACTCGAACACAAGTCTCATGTTCAGGAGTAGCTGACCAACATATAATGGACTCCACTGTTGTTGGATTTATTTTGTTTTGGCTTTTATTTATTTTTTGTGTATGTATGTGCACACATGCTTTTTTGGCTGTTTTTCTGCCCCCCCACCATCTTGGGCATGGATTTATTTTGTTTTCTTGTTTTTGTTTTTATTTTTTTTGGAGGGGTTGTGGTTGTATTGGGTTTTTGTTTTATTTCTGAGAAATAACTTAAAGCTTCATGGATTGGGAGGGGGAGAGGGTCGGCAAGGACTTGGGGAAGGGGATGAATATGAATGAATATGATCAAAATATATTTAGATTTAAACATTATTTTGAAAAATAAAAAATAAAAAACAAAGACTATAAGTATTTTCTTACCAGCATTCCTTAGCATATAAGTAACAAATTAGTTATCTTTTGATTATATTAGAATATTTTATTTTAATAATTGCTGTTTGAGATGCTGCCTAGAATTTCATAAAATATTTTAAAAATTTAAGGCAAAAAACAAGATTGGGTCCAACTGACCTTGATGAAATATTGATAGTACAAAAAAACTCTCAATTTTTTTGTCATCATGAAAGTCTTTTAATCCTCTTAATTACAAGTATCTCCTTCCAGAAAGCTCCCTTAAATTACTCCTGGGGGGGCTGATATAACATGATAGACTTCATGGCTACTGTCCCAGGATGTCTTACAGTAGTGTCCCTAGGAAGGGACAACGTTTAGACTCTGCTGTTCTGCATGTAGAACATACCATGTATGGAACAGAGACAGGAATGTAGGAGTGTCACACAGCCTTGAAAGAAATCAATGAGGGAAGAGGCAATTAATGTAGTCTTAGTCAATTGCCTCAAACAAATTAATATTATTTGAGAAAAGAATGGGAGAAATTGACAAATTTGCCCATTATTCTGATTTCTTTTTTAAAAAAGTATTAACTGGACCTGTGGTTTCTAAAGATAGCAATTTTGTATATTGTCTAATTTGTTACAAATCAGAGTACTGGTCATCCAGAGAATAATTGAACAAACCAGATCTTCAAATTCAGTCAAACAAATTTTAATTTTAGTAAGAGTCTAAAACTTAAGCTCCTGAGGCTTATGGAAGACTAAAGGAAGAAAGGCATGACAAGGAACATTGCTAGGGCTATTTTGGTAGGGTCCCAATGGCCTCAACACAGAAGAAATAAAACTCACTGAGCGGCAACAAAAAATGAAGACAACATGGGAAGACCTAATGCAGCAACCAAAAATCATTGTGTGTTATTGCCATCTGGAGAGACAGATCAGAGGCTGGGGTATGTAGAACAAAGGCTACTGGGGTTTCTGTAAAAAGGCTAAGTCCAAGTTAACAGCATAGAATTTTGGAGGTAAGATTTAGGAGATGTCAGGATGCCCAGAAAATATTTCCTACCCATGATCTCATGGGATCTTCTCAGCTTGTGAGACATATGGCCAAACATCAGATGCATTTCACAGTAGCAGAAACTGGGTTGAGAGGGGCTAGGTGAGCTACTGTGTGCTGAGCCCGAATTAGAAGTAAGCCTTCTAACTCCTGTGTACCAAATCCCAGCCATTCCCTGAACATCTGAACCTTACTTGACTTTGCCTGACTTGACACTGAACTTACACGCCCAAAACAAGCAGGAAAAACTAACTCCCAAATCAGGGCATCGAGGCATCACGGGATAAGATGAGTTCTGGGTGAGATGGATAGGAGTGGAGATGGGAACAAGACATGCTCTGAACATAAGACAGTATTTCGTGGAATGCAGTGGTAGTCAATGAGTCTGCCTGCTTGACACAGGCATCTTGCTTGTGTCTGATAACAATATGCCTGTTGAAGACATGCTCCATTACCCTTCACGGTGCCCACATGTAGAAGGGAGAGGTATAGAGAAAAAATACTGAAATGCCCCAGAAATACACTCACAGAAAGTCAGCTATGCAAAATAATTAGGAGCACCCAGGAGGATAATGAGGGAAGGGCTACTTTAATGGTTTGGCTTTTACTGTTTGATGTTCAAATATAATACAGTTGGAGGCAATGATAGGTTGAAATCGTCCATTAAGGTTTAATAATTAACATGAGGCCATCTAGGGTATTTATATTAATAATGCTAATAGTGACAATTTATACTGTCTCCAGCCTTTCATCTGAGATCAAAGTTTATTAAAAGCCCCAAACAAAACTTATAAACACTTGTGAAAGTGGTATTAGAGCTGTTATGCAGATGCATAAAATAAAAAAGATCAACTGAGGTGTTTAATAGAATGGAACAAACACAAGACAGAACTAGTACTGCAGCCTAGGGGCACATCAACATTCACAAGCAAGGAGAAAGTACAGATCAAAGCTGCCTGATGGAACTCTGGTTACCAGCAAGTTTAGGGCAAATTCCAAATATGGTCCATGGATGTCAGCCCCTCATTTCTCTCTATTTTTTTTTCTTTTAAAGTAGCCTTGTTTAAGATAAGTGTAGAAACTAGTGACTAATGTTCTTCTTCTTACTTTGTATGAGTCCTAAGGCAATTTGAAGAGTCTCATCTGCATGCATTTATTTGCACTTGCAAAGAATACAGAATGAAAAGAATATTGCCACTAATCGGGGCACTTAGTTCTAACTCCAGGTGCCTGACTCATGAAGTCATGAGTTTCCTGGCATATAAACTACCCCCGTACAGAACAAGGATGTGTTACAACGACTTTTAAGACTCAGTCCAGTTGGAACATTTTCAAAAATGTGAGGCTACTGGCCCAGGAGCCAGTTGGCTGCACTTATGTGGCAAGTGAAACATAGTAGGGGCTAGGAAAGTATCTGACACTATTTCATGATTAAACCAGTATTGAGTGCTTGATAACAAATACCACCAGGGTAGACATTTCATGAATATAGCTTATATAGCTTCTGCTAGTCTAGACCAGGCCAAAATGAGGAAGGAGCATTTATAATGTTTCCAGCTCCACCCCAATCATCACAAAACAAAAACAAGTATAAATGAAATGAAGAGAACATTAAAAACTCACCCAGGATCATATAACTGGCTGTCACATCAATGTGACCAGTACCTAGACTTTCTCCTGGTTAACCAGGTGTCATTTTTACAAATCTGTATCCAACATTGAAAAACAAGGCAGCTATCACTCAAAAATGGTAATTTTTTTCAGGTACATAATACATACAATGGCAATACCTCAAATCAGGTTTCTAAAGCCTAATTCCAAAAAATGTTCCTAAGATATACTACTCCTATATATGACATATTGAAAGTGTAATGTTATTTTTTTCTAGCTGATTTGAGATCTAAAGTAAAAACCTCACACACTACACTGCAAGTTTACTCTGATATGTTCTTTAAAAGAGAGAAGGCGTTTCTTAAGCACGTTACATTTTCAGAAAGATGTTTTGACTTCCCTTTATAAAGTATGTTTATAATTGTCACACTCTAAAGCAAGAGAGTTTTATCTGGAGAATGCATTTTTTTTTTTTACTGATAGTGTTGTAGACCATGTCTAGAAAACACAAGCAAGGCATTTTGACAAGACCGACACCAAACAGCAATCTGCCAGCCCAACCTCCAAAACAGTGCACAGTCCCATAACGCTACTAACCTCCTCTACACTCCCTGTGTCTGCACTTTTATTAAAAAAAAAAA
>LOEQ01003404.1:123972-137131 GCA_001685075.1 Bramus lutescens
GATGCACAGAACATCAATCACTGTAGGGTGACTTAACACAATCTTTTTGCTGTTAGTGTAGTTGTCTCTGCTTTTGAGGCAGGTCTCACTCTCTAGTCTAGACTGGCCTTGAACCTGGGGGCCACCATGCCTACGTTTATTTGGCCCCATCTTGACAGGAATTAGTAACTGCCACAGAAACATTTGCTAAATTTAAAAAGTGAGTGTGGAAGATCCCACACCCAGAAATTGTCTGAAGTATTTATTCACATTCTAGAAACTCAGTCAGAGACTGAAAAGGGTGAGAACATAGAAATGACAATTATAATTTCTTTTAGCAATGTCCAATTCACATTTACAAACTCATCTTATTGGTCGGTGGAAATGTGCTCCGATCAGAAAGGCATTAGTTATTAGAAAGGTCTTAGGTATTCGTTTCCAAGTTGGCTATTCACAGCAGTCATTATTTAAAATGCTGCACCTCACAACTGCCATTGTTATCAGACGGTGGAAGGCAAAACATTAACATGGCTGCCTTCTCACATTTTAGGCCTGTTTAAGGGTGCCACATGACATACACAAGCAGTAAACTCTTTAGGAGCACAACGCTGAAATGATCACCGAACCCCAGTGATGGAAGTGGAAATGCCCTGAGGGGTAAGGAGACTGTTGGCTCTGAACTTGTAGACTTTCCCAGACAAACTCAACACCATGAAACACCATGAGGAGCTGAGAAGACCTCTCCCTTTTCAGAACACACAAGCTGCTATTTTCATCAACCCGTGCGGCTCTGGAGGCCAAAGCCTGCTCTGAGTGCACCATTGAGGAATGTGGGTGACCTCCTCGGTGAGGTCAGCTGCCAGGGACCCGGGCGTGAAGTCCCATAAACCCATCCTGCCTCGTGAGAGAGCAATTTATAAAGTCTGAAAAGGACACCCACTGAAAGTATTTTAGTAAACTTGGCTACAGAGTAAAATTGGAGCTTTTAAAGACTATTCTTTGTCTCACACTTTGCAAATGCTTCCAAATAGTTTTTCTTTCTTTTAGGAGGCTTTCTTATTGACTAGACTCAAAACTGCTGAGTCCTGAGGACGTGTGCTTTTCATACTGATAAATAAACAAAGACCAGCATGTTTTAAAATTACTTTTATTCTCAAAAGAGAACAGCCCGGTCAATCAACATCTATATATTAGATGATAGAAGACTTCTTTGGAGTATTCTATTTTCAAGTTTTATTCTGTCATAAATTGGAATTAAAATTAAGTTGCAAGTTTCAGATAAAATAGGGTGATAAAATTTAATGACAACTAAAATATCAGGTGGAATTCACTTTACTGAGCTTGCTTCCCTGCTCTCTGGAGGCCTCTTGATGTAATAAATTGCAGTGTGCAGATCTAATGAGCTGAGACCCTGCTTCACCCCAAGACAGGCTGCTGATGTTCATCTCTGCTGAGACCTCATGCCAAATGTGAGGCTTGGTAAGTCTCTTCACCTCTTGAGAAAACAGTGACTTTAATGAGCTATTAATTGTCTTGCCTTCAAAGTGGCAAAGGAAGGCCTGGCACTCCAGGCCCATAATCGTTCATGCTTATTTTTGCTGATGCCATTGATTAGCGCCCCCCCCCACCAGTGTCCCTGAACAAACAGATGCACAGTCATTTGCCTGAGTTCAACAGGATGCATCCTGGGAAGGCGATGTGTGATATATGTGTGATGTGATACTTTCTGGTTTCTAGGTGAATAGAAGCTCCACTCTAACTCTCAAGAGGAATCCTAGGAACAGGAATCCCTACCACACGGGGTTCTGGATTAAGAAAACCTTAAAGACTTATTCCCAACTTGTCAATTTTTCAAGCTGAGAATTTTCAAAATCCCCTTCACATATCTCCCAAGAAAATGAGTACTTCTGGGGCGTGACTAGCTCTAGCTAGTCTGCGTGAGAGAACAGAAGCTACTTCCACACTTCCTTTTGAAAGGCATTTTGAAGGCCTCTTAGCAGCTGCCTCAACCCCTTCATTTGTGGACTGAGAGAAAGCACAAGTTTTAGGTATTCTATAGTCTGGTGGATATGACTGACAGTAGAAGCCTGGATATGACCAAAGCGATCTGTCTCCAGTTCAGTTTCTCCCATGGTTGTTGAGAAGTGGGAGTGGCAATCTCCTAAGTCCACTGGAAAATTGATATGCTATCATGTCTGCTTTTGCTAGGGCATTTACTTCTGTGTGTCAATAACATTTGTGGTGTTTTTTTCTTGTTCAGTTATCTTCAACAATGTACCTGCCAACTCTATATTAGTATTCTCTATTATAAAACCCTCTAGAACAGTGATTCTCAACCCATGGTCACAGACCTTTTGGGGTCAAACAACCCTTTCACAGTGTGTGTGGGGTGTTCACCTAAGATCATCAGAAAACACAGATATGTACATTACAACTCATAATAGTAGCAAAATCATAGTTATGAAACAGCAATGAAATCATTCATATTGGGAGTCACCACAACATGGAAAACTGTATTAAAGGGTCACAGCATTAGGAAGGTTGAGAACCCCTGCTCTAGATAAGTATTTGTCAGGCTTCTTTAAAAAAACAACCTAGAAATTCATTCCTTATTCTATTTTTTTCTCTTTATACTCCATGCTGCTACAGGCTGCTCCTAAGTAGCCAGCATAAAGTAATGGATGCAGAAAACATTATCTTCTCTTTCCTATTCATTTTAAATGATTTGCCTAAGTACCACAGAGGTGACAAAACCAAATGCTATTACCTATCCTTCCAACTCTAAAACAGTTGTAAAAGCAATCATCATCATCATCATCATCAAATGCTTCAAACAGAAGATTCAAAATTGTTAAATTTAACTAATATAGAAGTTAAATATTACTATGGATCATCTGAAAAGTAGAATGCCATTAATATTACTTCATAGCCTTCTGGGCATAGCTCGGAAAAAATCTTCTAATGATTTACTTAATAAACAAACAAACAAAATTCTACTTAAAAGAAAATATTAGCTTTCATTTCTAGTGAAACTTTTAATGGTATCAATGTGTCCCAAAATACTCATGGAAACATTTATGGATACCCCTACTAAGGCTCCCACAGTCTTCCAAAATGGTGGAACTGGCACTCATATCCAGACCCACAATCAACCCTATCCTTTGTGCCTGTTTTTTGGTTCTTCATTGATTTCATAACCAGTCAAATACCTTGCTTCCTTCAGCATGTTCTCTCCTAATACAAATTTCAATTACATGACTACTCATGGAAGACAAAGAACAGTGAAGGAAAGAGGGCTGGTGGAATAAGAGAGAGGAGGAAAGAGGGAGAAAGAGGAGAAAGGGGAGGAGGTAGGGAGGGGGAGCGCATGGGGGATTCCACTTGGCAAGAACTTCATCTGGGTTCCTTGATGCTATACTCCCAGATCAAGGTACCACATCTGCCATGTATCAGATACAAGAACACATTGAGCATGTAGAATTCAAGCTCAGTGAGGACCTGCCGGACAACAAGGTTTTCACTCTTCTCACACAAGCCTGGAGTGCAGAAGTTAGAACTCCCCGTGCTCCTAATTCAGAAGATATGTAATGTTGCCCAAAACATGAGGGAAAATAAAAAGGAAACTCACTTCATCTAAACTTTAACCCATCTCAAATAAAATGGAAAGATAAGTGTAAATGAGCAAAAGAGGAGGAGCCTAAGAGTTGTTGGCGTCTCTGCTTGTAGCTCCTCGCTAGTACTCTGAGCTGTTACTTGCGTGAGTGTGTTGTGTGTGCAGGCTCACATGTGTGCACATGTATGTGGAGAACAGAGGACATCATCAAGTGTATTTCCTCAGAAGCTGCTCATATTTTACTTTTCATTTATTGACATAATCTCTCACTTGTCTGAATTCACCAAGAAGGCTAGCGGGCTGTCTGCCTCCCCAATACTGGGGCGTACGACCAAGGCAGCCAGCTTCCACGTGCATTCTACAGCATTTTTCTGAGAGTCATGTGGTGCTTTCTTAATCAAGTGTACTTTTGTATTGTGGGGTTTGTACAGCAACATCAAGGAAAAAATATGTCAGTGAGAAATGGTTGATACTTGAGTAAATAAAAACAAAACCAGCCATCACCAGCAAACAGTCAAGCTGGGATATATATTTCAATAGATTAATGGAAAATGATTACATTTGTTTTGATTTGGGTTTCTACCACTATCAAGATTGAGGATGAGATCCGTTTTTTTCTATGTATCTCAAACCCACATGTAATAGGACTGTGATACTGCACCACACACTGTACTTGGCTTTAGGAAGAGTAACAAGCATGTAACTGCAAATGAAAGCCACAGAAAGAAGCCCGGCAATATGAAGCGCCAGTGAAGGAAGGGCAGAATGGGAGTAGGAGACAGCAGATGGGGTAAGGAAGGAAGAGAGAAAGCAAGAGGCAGATAGAAGAGTGAGGGAAGTAACTGAGTGTCCTCGTTAAAGTTTTTAAATGAACAGTGACAGGTAGTTTTCCAGTGGGTGGGCCTTGAGGAGGTGAGTGGGGGCTGCTCATCTGTTCAGGCTGAGGAAACTTACCAAGAACACACTATGGCCAGGCTCATGCTCAGTATTAGATACTTAGAAAATGAAATGCAGGAGAGTTATACAACAGGCATAACAGGATTAAAGGAGAGTAAATTTTTGTTCTGAGTTCAAACACAGAACTAAAATAATTCATAGATACAACAAATATTTATTCAGTTCTCTTATCTATTTTACCTTGATATGAAAAAAACAGATAGTAATCTGCATGATACTGTGTTGTTTTGAAGTTTTCTACTTTAAGTCTTTGACAACTTAACAGGTTTTTGTCTTTATCTGTGATGTAAATATTGGTATTCCCTGTGATCCAGCCTAGGCTTTCAGTTTTTCTCATTCGCCATATTTCTGTGACTGTTATATCACCCAACTGCTGTGGACAACTGTATCAGTGATATCCAACTCTTCATGCCCACTTCAAACCCTTCTGAGTTGTAGATCCGGGATCACCACATAAACACGCCCCACCCCAATTCAACATATCAGTAACTAAATAACCAGAGTTTCTGACACTTGCTAATGAATATAAGCATCATGAAGTGGTGTCATCATGCAAGCCAAGAGCTTTGCTTAATATATTTTTACTTCCTAAATGTTAACCCATTTTTTTCTTTTTCTATTTCTATTTCCTACCTTTTTCTTTCCCCCTCTCTCCCCTCCCTCCTTTCTCAATCACAACATACAGTAAGAAGCCCCTACCCCTCCTCATACTGGCTGCTGTCACCTAATGTGAGGCACTACCATCCTTTGGCAAGAGACTCACAACTCCTAGCTAGAGTGCCATCTTGCATTCAGTCTTAACCTGCCCCCAGTTATTTTCAACTTTATAATAAGATACATTCAAGATACAAATTCCATCATACTGTTTCTATGCTCTAAACTCTTCATGGGTTTTACATACATCAAATGTAAAGTCCAAATATGTATCACAGCTTCCCCGGCACCTAAACTTTTCCCAGATTCCCAAGCTTGTCTAGATAACTCACATTGTTCACTTACACACTGGCTTTGGGAAGCCCACTCCGATCATCATCTCATGCCAGGTCAACTTATCTGCTTTCCATATGTTCATCTGCCCTACCTAGCAGTCTTACTACATGTTGACACAAATACATTTCCTCTAACAGCATTTTCCAATATTTCATTGTAAGCATCCATTTAATGGTTTTCCATGAATTCTGAAACTAAAGGTAAAAATATATCTGCAATACAGATACGTGGCTTATCTAACTACCTAGCACCCAGTAGTGTCATGTACAATATTATCATTTATTTAATATTTGTTCAGTGAGTCTGTATAAAAACTGATTAGGTTTAAGGACAGAGAATGCTCACCAGTGCTTAGGAAAGTATTAAATGCAGACAGACTGTTTCCCACAAGTATACACACTCTTTTAAGATGATAATAAGTTACTATTTGGGGCTGGTCTAAATTAAACACTTTAGGGAAGTGGTACAGCCAAGTCAACTAAGTTGCCCAAGATTACCCAGATATTCAGAGGCACACCCAATCTTTAAAACCCAAGCTCTTGACTTCTACTCTCTACTGTCAATGTTCTTTGGAAAGCATTTCTTACCATAGAAGTTCTGTGTTAAGAACTCCACTTACATACTTAAGTGGCCCTCTCTGGATTCTCACCTATGGATTTTATACTGGAGCACAGAAATTTAGGGATATATAACCAGCTGAATGGGTTTTTCCTCTATTCCTTACCAGTTAAGTAAGTCTTCTCCGTGAAGTGCCTATGAACTGTTGTCATTCTGAGGTGTCATCTCCCTCTATTTAGTTGGGTAGTATCAGATATTAGCACCAGGAAAAGTGGTGGCAATGTTTTACTCTCCTGTTGCAGAATATCATGTTGTACAATGTTTATCTGTAAGTGCCCATGGAGAGTTGAGTGGTTTGTCCTTTTGCAGTGGTGGACATTTCGGTAAAAATATTACCAATAATCAATAAACATTTGAGGAGCAACATAGGATACTACATTTGATGAGACAACTGCAATATTCATATTATGAGAGGCATAAATGACCTTTGCTACCATTTTAAAAGGTTAGGTATATCTAACAGATAAGCTTACACATGCTATTCTGCAGTCTGTGGTAATTGTAACACAGTGCTTTCTATAATAAGCAATAAGCACCACTGGTACTAACTTCAGAGTGAGTGGAGTGGAAATACTGAATATTCTTCCTTGCTTCATGTTTGTTCAGTTTTTACACTCCAATTTAATAGACAAAGATATTTTTAAAAAACCCTTAATCTATACAAAACTAACAAATGTCACCCTTACTACATGTCCAGAACTATACCAAGCATTTTCAGATCAATTATACAGTTTTCTGCTAATGGATACATCATCAAATGAAGAAAATCCAACCAAAAACCATTTCCCTTGCTTGCTGTGGTTAACCTGACCCATTCTTCATTTACCAAAAGCAAACATACTCACCCCTAAAGCACTGACTCTTGCTCATTAATTTATCCTCCAGTCTTGCTTTAATGCTCATGACCCACAAAGATCTCTAAATGCCCCAAGTATTTACAGTGCTTAATCTCTAACATGACATTAAGTGAACTCCTCCTGTCAGTGAGTAGGGGTGATTATATCTGCTCTAATGTAGACAGACAGGTGGATTACCCATTTGTAAGTTAGCTCTGTGGGAAAGCAGGGAGGGAGTTCTTTTAGATGCTGAAGGAACAGCAATTGCTTAGACCATGGAACTCTTCATTAGAAGTATAACAAAAAAAACCTTTAAAACATAATTTTCCAGTCTCAGAAATGTGCATGCACCCATGGTAAGTTGGGAGTCTATTCAAGGCAAACCCTGCCTTCCATGGATGTGGTAGCGCTCCTAGTTAATCACTGGTACATGGTATCCACTGAGTAAGAATTAGTTCAACTTTTATTTGAAAACATACATTCTAAAAATATATTCTCATCAGCCAGCTCTGCTTCCAGGGAGCATGTTGTGTTCATCTCTGAATGCCAAGGTTCCAATTATATCACACCAAGGCATACCAGTTTTTCAAGAGCAGCGGTTGAGTGGGTTGCCTCTTTTGATGGTAAGCGTTCTCAAAGACAACTAAGGGAAGTAAATTCAGACTTCAACTTTAATATTCCTATATGGTACTTGTCACCTCATGTGCTGGAACAGTCTGAATATGGTAATAAGAACAGATAGCAGATGAGAAAAACAAATGTTTTCATCACAATGATACTTGCCCTATCTGAGAATTTACTTTACCTGCAGAGTTTCCATTTCTTCATCTTTTCTTTGAGTTTCTTCCAACAGACCTACAATAAGAATATAAACACCCATGAAAATGCGATGTAAAAATGGGTTACTTCTTAAACCAAATGCTTGTCAAGGTACGAGAAACAGTGTAAGAGCAATGGCCTCTTCTTCCAACTGTGCAAGTACTCTTAACCCTGTCAACCCAAAGCCAGATGAAAAACTCATATCAGTTCAATTAGACACCAAAATAACTTGCTGATACCTGAATCATTTGATCCAATCATTATGTAACTGACAAGTAACACAAAATTACTTTAAAAAAAAAGGAACAAGCCATTTTCTCTTAAGTTCTCAAGCCAAGTCCCACTCCCAGAACAATTTTTATAACGAAATTATAGCATCCCGAAATAGCAAGTGCTACGAATGGAAGCAGAACACCATGTCAACTGTAGAGTCACAGCATTATTAATTATCATTTTATACTGAGAGAGGGAGGTATTACAGTTCTATCTGACCAAGAGCTTGGCACGGTCTCCGAGAACCGAATGGGAGAAGGGAAAGCAATCAGCTGAAGAGAGCAATGAACCTTGGTGCACGAAGACAGTCATAGTTCCTGGTGCATTGATATATGCACTTGCTATAAAGGAAAATACATTTGGCAAGAAGAATTTCTGCCTCCAGCTATACCACACTGAGCTACAATCTTAGTAGATTTCACAAACCTAAAGAAGGTTAGGTTGAATCAGAGCTTTGATAGAATTGTCAAGAATCGCCTTTTTAACAGTGCATATTAGAAGTAGCATTGGCACTTACACTGCGCCTACTTTACCTTACCAATGGCTGTGCTGCATACTGGAAGAGATCCAATATACATATCAGAAAGGCTGACACAAACATTTTAGCAAGTGCGAAACTTGATGCAGAGGGAAGGAGTAAAAGTGAGCCTGGTGTATGGCACACCCCGGCCGCTGTGGCCCAGAACTGCAGAACAGGAAGGTAATAATGGGTGGCAATGCCCCTTTGAGACTGCACTAAGATTGCTAAAGAGGTGGAAGGCCGTCCCCATAAGATGCAGTGCTGCACTGGAGAGTCACAGGCAGTTTTTGCTCCGTATTCTCTAAAGGAACCGAGTTCGACTCCAAAAGCCTCCCCCATTTATAAGTGAATAAAGATAAGGCAGCAAAGTCCTGTTTGGGGGTATATTTTGAAGCAGATTTTCATTGACACTTCTGTTTCTTAGTGACAATGTATGGAAACAAACTGGAATGGCCAGTGTCCTCAGCTATCCTGCCTCTTTACTGTTGCATGGGGATCTACTTCCTGCATCTAGACTAGCCGTTTGACCCAATTTCACAAACAAACCTCTGTTGCAGGCTTTTACACATTTGTACTTTTTCTCATGGAACTGGCATTACCATGTGAACCAGCCCCACACAATCTGCTAATGACATGAGACACATGTCCCAGGATGCTTCCTACTCCTGCCATCCCAAAGGCTGCTCCAACAGGCAGCCAGGAAATGTCCAGAAGCAGAGCTGCCCAGCTGATCTTAAGGTAACTACGGATGACTCAGATTGATGCCTGACAGAGAGTACACAAACTGCCCGGCTGAGCCAGTCGAACTCAGAGACTCATGGACTTGAGAATGGGACTAGGAACCTGTTTTGTGGAAGCCTAGCTCTTGGTCATAGCTGAGAAGTAATGATGCTCTGATGCCACAGCCTCCCATAATAAAGTGAATAAATGATAAAGCAGCATAGCACTGCTTTAGGGCTTATTTTGAGGGAGAGTTTTCATTGGCATTTCAGGTTTCTTAGCACCAAAGTATATAAAAAAATAGGAATGAATCTAGGAAAATACAGTATAAGATGGCCAAAGACGTGAAAGAACATGATACTGTCCCCAACGACTGTGGCTAGTGCCCCTTGCCATGAGTAATTTTGTTGTTTTCACAATACATACAGAAAGCCATCTTTGATCTCACAGTGAATATATGCAATCATAACTAACCTATGTAGTGTTAAAGCCAAGCCGAGAGCCTTGTTCTCATAACTTACATCTAGCATAGCACACATTCACTTGCATCACTCAGTACTTAATTATATTCTTCTGATACACACATATACACACACACAATGGAATATTATTTTAACTAGGCAAAGATGTTCATGCTGCGGAGTATCACTAACTATGGGAAGGTATGTTAGACTTGTTTCTGCTGTCTTTGTTAATGATTTAAAGATCTGTTGCTTTTATTTGTGCAGCATTTGTTTAACCTTGTCTGCCTAAAGCACCTGATTGGTCTAATAAGGAGGGGAATAGCCAGTAGCTAGGCAAAAACGGGACAGGCAAAGCTGGCAGGCAGAGAGAATAAACAGGAGGACTCTAGGCTCGAAAGAGAAAGAACAATAGAAGGAGGAGAGAATGAGAGAGATGCCCAGGGCCAGAAACCAGGCAGACAAGAAATTCAGCAAAAGAAAGATATACAGAAGTAAGAAAGGTAATAAGTCCCAAGGCAAAGGGTAAATAAAGAGAAACATGTTATTTTAAGTTAAAAGAGCTAGTCAAAAATGAGCCTAGGCTAGGCCGAGCATTAAAAATTACCAAGTGTCCATGTCATGATTTGGGAGCCTGTGTGTGTGTGTGTGTGTGTGTGTGTAGAAATAAAAATAAAAATATATATGCACACATATATTTAATAGATAAATATAGGTATATGTGCATATATATGTACACATACATATATGCACACACACATATATATATGAGGCAGGGTTTCCTTTGTAGATTAGGCTAGCCTCAAACTCAAAACAATACACCTGCGTCTGCCAACAGAATGCTGGTTAAAAGTGTGTACAACCACTGCCCAGCTTTGTTACATAATTTTTTTAAAGTATTAAGGTAAAAATAATCAGATACGTTTGATTTTAAATTAACACTGTTGACTCTCTGGGTTCCATATCCATGTGATAACCCAACCATGGTTTTACAACATTCTTTTATAGCTATGTATGCAATGAGCATTTACAGGTCTTTCCTGATATTGTCAATGTGCCCTAAAAAGATAACATAGCAACTATTTATGTGTCATCTGCATTGTGTTGGCTATTATAAGAAATATAGGGATAATATATTACTGAGATGGTTATATAATACTACCTTGCTACTTAATCTGGTGGGCATTCTGCCACCAGATTTTAGTATCTATGTAAATGAATCCCCAGCAGGTACTAAGAGACAAATACATATACAAAACCACTTACAATAGTGGCAGGTATGTAATAAAAATTAGACATGTTGCAATTTTTTAAATTTATCCTAAGTATGCCTTGTAAAAATCAATAAAATGTGTAAAAAGTATTAGCTATAATTTTAAACAAACCAAAGAGGACATTCAGCACATTATCTCGACACTCCACACAAGACAGCAAGCTACATTATTAAAACTCTGTCATATCTACTGCCACCAACTGCCTGTCAGTAAGCATACCACAATTAGTTAAAAGTTTTTTCATCGGACTGGAGCACAGAAAACTCGGGTTAAAAAGAGCAACATTCAAAACCTCTGTCTATCCCTTGTGGCTTGGGAGACACTGAAACAACATGCTAGTCCACAGGTGGGGCTGAGCCAGCCCAGTACATGACAGTTCAATAAATAAATGGTTTACAGGCCACTGTCTGTCTTGGTTATGTGGTAAACACACAAACACGGGTACTCATGCTTTCATTTTAAGCTAATTTATTTCTGGGAAAACATTCCCCAAACTTCAACAGTACAGAAAAAGCACAGTAGCCTGTGCCATTCCACCTTGCTACTTTCTAGCTCTGGGCTTAAGGAAAACCAATCTACAGAATGAAAGTTCTGGTGGAACCAACAATTAAGCTTCTGCCATTTCTACAAGGAGAAAAAGAGAAAATAAGGGTGTGTCCACTAAAAAATAAATCACCGTCTTAAATTGGTCCGAATTGCTTTAAAAGACATGCGAGTAATGAAGTGTAAAAGAAAAATGGGTGAACGGGTGATTTACTGTAAACACTACTTCAAGGTTAAGTCTCTTATGACCAAATGATGGCATCAAGTGGTGCCTATTCGTACAGATACTACTTCTGAACTGTTCACAGAGTGAGAAGTTTGAACCTTAATTCCTTAGGTTAGAAGGCAATTTTTCCAGGACTGTGGGTTATGCCAGGCTAGATGTCACTATGACAGGTACTGGCTATGCTTCTTGAGTCTGGCAGACAGTATCTGTTTTGATATGTTAATAAGCACTTTAGTCAGTCATTTGTCCGGGGTTAGAGACTTAACACAGGGTCCACTCTAGAGCCAAACCAAAATTAAGCTTTTAGAAGAAACTTCTCAGATTTCTGCACATACTATGATTTAGCTGTAAACAGACCCTGTAAGGGGAATGCTGGAAAGGGGTAGAGCATGCTTGTAACAAAGTACAATTAAACATCAAATACCAACAGTGTCTGCTTTGGGAATTCCCACAGACAGCATGTATCTACGTGTTAATGCTGACTTTGCAAATGAAGGAAGGCTTGGCATAACCTCCAGAAGCTAGAAAAGACAAGAAGGAGTACAGTCTTGACTTCGGTCCATGCCAATTCAGACCTCCAGAGCAGTCATTTAATAAACTGGTGCTGTTTTCATCCACATCTTGTGGCATGTAATATAACATAATAGGAAAGCCACACAATTTAAAAGTTTTAAGAAGTGATGCTGACAAAACTGGGAGCATGGGGGTGGGGGGAGAAGAGAGGAAGGAAGGGGAAAGGGGGGGAGAACTTGAACGAACAGGATAATCAAGATGGAGGAGAAGGACAGATATGAGAGCAAGGAAAGAGATATTTTGATTGAGAGTGCCATTATGAGGATAGCAAGAAACCTGGCACTAGAGAAATTCCCAGGAATCCACAAGGATGACCCAGCTAAGACCCTAAGCAATAGAGTAGAGGGTGTCTGAACTGGCCTTGCTCTGTAATCAGACTGATGAATATCTTAAATATCACCATAGAACCTTCATTCAGCAACTGACGGAAACAGGCAGACACCCACATCACAGCACTGGACTGAGCTCCCACAGTCCAGCTGAAGAATGGGAGGATTGAGAATATGAACAAAGATGTCAAGACCATGATGGGGACACCCAGTGAAACAGTCTACCTGAGCTAATGGGAGCCCACCAACACCAGCTGGATAAGGAAGGAACCAGCATAGGTCAAACTAGTCACTCTGAATGTGGGTGACAGTTACACGGATGGGGCAGACTGCAGAGCCACTGGCAGTGGCACCAGATTTATCCCTACTGCTTATACTGGATTTTTGGGAACCTATTCTCTTTGGATGGATACCTTGCTCAGCCTAGA
>LOEQ01003406.1:30314-52721 GCA_001685075.1 Bramus lutescens
TTGTTCTTTTGATGACCAATTTCTTGAGTTCTTTGTATATTTTGGAGATCATCCCTCTCTCTGATGTGGAGTTGGTGAAGATCTTTTTCAATTCTGTAATCTGTTGTTTTGTCTTGTTGACTGTGTCCTTTGCTTTACAGAAGCTTCTCAGTTTCAGGAGGTTCCATTTATTAATTGTTTCGCTCAGTGTCCATGCTATTGGAGTTATATGCGTTCAAGTGTTCTTCCCAATTTTCTCTTCTATGAGATTCAGTGTGGCTGTCTTTATGTTGAGGTCTTTGATCCATTTGGACTTGGGTTTTGTGTATGATGATAAATATGGATCTATTTTTATTCTTCTACATGTTGATATCCAGTTATGCCAGCACCATTTGTTAAATATGCTTTGTTTTTTCCATTTTATTTTTTGATAACTGTTTCTATTTCTTTTGCAGTTATAAATTTATTTTATTTGCTTATTTGGTCTTGATTCAATTTTGGTAAGTGATATTCATCCAGAAAATTGTCCATTTCCTTAAAGTTTTCCATTTGTGGAGTACATTTTTTGAAGTATGACCTGATGATTGCCTGGGTTTCCTCTGTGTCTGTATCTATTGTTTTGTCTCCTTTTCATTTCTAATTTTCTTAATTTGAATATTCTCTCCCTGCCTTTTGGTTAGTTTGGACAAAGGTTTGTTTATTTTGTTGATCTTCTTGAAGAACCAACTCTTTGTCTCATTGATTCTTTGTATTGTTTTCTTTGTTTCTATTTTGTTGATTTCAGATCTCTACTTGGTTATTTCCTACTGTCTAGTCCTCTTGGGTGAGCTTGCTTCTTTTTGTTCTAGAGGTTTCAGGTGTTTTGTTAACTCACTAGTTTTAGAAATATTTTCTAACACGAGCTCTCTGTCGATGCCAAAATCCCAATCAAGCTGAATCAAAACAGGCCAAATTAAAAGATATTCAGGTTTAATAGGACTTCTGCCTTTCCAGTGCCCCCCCACCACCACAGGAACCCAGAAGCTGTCAATGTGACCACCAGGGGGAAAGAGGGAACACCACATTGACTTTTTTGGGGAGCAGTTTAAATAGACTGGGGAAGTGGTCCTGACCTCCTTTGGGGAGGGGTCAAGGTTTGGCAGGCTACCTTGACCCTCCTTGGGGAGGGGTCAAGGTGCAAGGGGCACAGGGGCAGGGCCTCCAAAGATGGGAGTCCAGAGACTGGGATTTACATTCCAGACTGTTTGCATAAGGGGTGACAGAAAGCTGAGGTGATATTTTGACCAACATTTAGGATCTCTGTGGAAAAAGGGGGGTTGACTCAAGTCTGGCTACTTCCTGCGGGCATGGGGCAACATGGGGAAAGGGAGAGCTGGGTGTTGGTGGGTCCATGCTCAGCCAGAGGTGTGCCTAGAAAGACATCCCCTGTACTGTCATCCCAGAGATGCCAGGGGGAGGTAAGAAGGCAGGTGTCTAGGAAAAAAATATTGTTACTACCCATCTTGTCTGTATCACCAAAGATGAGTGAGCCAGGATGAGGAGCAGGTAGGCCCTTCATTGTGGCATCTTGGAAAACCAGAGGGTGGAAGGTCCTAACTGCTGGACAGACCAAGTGTCCTGAGTAGGTGCCCGCTTGAGCCTGGAGAGATGGTACCAGCATGGGTGTCCCAGGAGCTTGGAAGCCAAGGGGGTGGTGAGGATTACCGTGTGAGGTCCTGTCCATTGAGGTTCGAGAGACCTAGGAGTTAACTGTTTGAGAAGTACTCTGTCTCCTGGGGAGATCGGGGCAGGTTTAGGGGCATAGGGTCCACTGGTACAGGGGCAGGGAGACAGCTGTCAGCGTGTGAATGGAGAAAGGACCTTAAGAGGGAGAGGTAGGGTAGGTACCCCGCCAGTGGAGGAGTTTGGACTGGGAGGTGANGCTGGACAGACCAAGTGTCCTGAGTAGGTGCCCGCTTGAGCCTGGAGAGATGGTACCAGCATGGGTGTCCCAGGAGCTTGGAAGCCAAGGGGGTGGTGAGGATTACCGTGTGAGGTCCTGTCCATTGAGGTTCGAGAGACCTAGGAGTTAACTGTTTGAGAAGTACTCTGTCTCCTGGGGAGATCGGGGCAGGTTTAGGGGCATAGGGTCCACTGGTACAGGGGCAGGGAGACAGCTGTCAGCGTGTGAATGGAGAAAGGACCTTAAGAGGGAGAGGTAGGGTAGGTACCCCGCCAGTGGAGGAGTTTGGACTGGGAGGTGATGGTTAAGGAGAAAGGGCCTGCCATAAAGCAGTTCAAAAGGGTTCAGGGGAGAAGGGAGGGCCAAGATAACCTGAGTTCATGGAGAGCTTGATTCACTGTTGTTTGATGAGTCCATTGGCCCTCTCCCCCTTTCCTGAGGATTGTGGATGGTAGGGGATGTGGAATTTCCAGGAGATGTAGAGAGCTTCTGACACAAGCTCCATGACCCTGGAATCGAAGGCTGGCCCACTGTCCATCTGGATGGTCCTTGGGATGCCAAACAGAGGAATGATGTGGTCCAGGAGTACCTGAGCCATGACGCCTGCCATTTCCCTGGAGACCGGAAACACTTCTATCCATCCTGTAAAAGTGTCCACAAGTGGTAAGAGATAATGAAGTTTTTTTATAAGTGGGCATATGGGTGAAATCAACCTGCCAATCTTCGCCCGGGTTGGTGTCCACAAAGCTCGTATGGAAACTGATGTATGTGAGAGCCTGTGGGTTGACTTGGGACACGTCTGGCGGGAGGAGTGGTACCTGTGAAATACCATCTCGGAGATGGGTGGGGTCAAAAAGGTGCTTCAAGAAGTGGAACAAAGCTTTGGGGCCTATGTAAGGTCTGGTGGATGTCTGAAATGATCGACAATGCCTGGTCTTGAGGAAGGATGAGACGGTTATTTAAATAGAACCATCCATCCTTTGTTTTTGTGACCCCTCCATTTTTATAAGCTCGTCCCTCTCTTCAGGTTGGTAACAGGGCTGATAGGAGGGAGTTAAGAACAAAATATGTTCTGTGGGGTCAGTCTTGGCATTGCCCAAGGCCACTGGGGCCTTGGAGGATTGGTGTCCCTGACGGTGAATAATGGCTACTTCTGCAGGGAGCTGGAGGGCCTCCAAAAGGTTGGCTATAAGGGGTCTGTTAACTATGGGAGTGCCCTTGGTAGTAAGGAAGCCCCTTTCTTTCCAGAGTGCAGAATGAGTGTGGACTATTAAGAAGGCATATTTTGAGTCAGTGTAGATATTAGCCTTTTGACCCTTGGCTATTTGGAGTGCCCTAGTCAAGGCAACTAATTCAGCCTTTTGTGATGAGGTTCCCGTTGGCAGGTGGGTCGCTTCAACTATGTCAGTGGAAGTGACCACTGCATACACTACCTGGCAGTTTCCTGATTTACCTATAAGGGAACTTCCGTCAACAAACAGGGTGAGTTGGGGATCTGTAAGTGTCTGGTTTAGAAGACCTACCTGGGGTGGGTTAAAGCTTTTACAGCCTCTGGGCCAGAGTGAGAGGAGGTACCAGAGGGGAAGGGAACATGGAGGAGAGTTGTGGGGTTTATGGCAGGACTGGAAGCCAAAATAATTTGGGGGTTTTCTACAAACAGTAAGTGAAAAGCCTGGACTCATGAAGGCCCAAGAAGGGAGAGAGAAGAATGTCTCAGAAGGTCTGAGAGGCGATGGGTGGAATATACCATGACTGGCCCAGACAAGGCAATCTTGAGAGCCTCCAGAGTGAGTTCAGCTGCTGCCGCCAGGGCTCTCAGGCATGGTTGCCATCCACAGACTGTGACATCCAGCTGTTTGGATAAAAAGGCAACAGCCTGATTTGAAAGCCCAGCCTGTTGGGTTAGAACTCTTGTGGCCACTCCTGAACTTTCATCTGTATAGAGATGGTAAGGTTTTGTGGGGTCTGGAAGAGCAAGAACAGGGGCTATTAGAAGGGCATTTCACAGTAGAGAGCAGCAGCAATGGACAATGGCCAGGTGGATGAGAGGTCTCTCTGGCACCTGGTACAGAGGCTTGGCTGTAATGGAAAACTTAGGGATCCAATGGTGAAAGAACCCTAAAAGATCCAAAAATGAGAGGATCTGAGCCCTTGTGGTGGACGCTGTAAATCCCGCAATGCCTAGACCCTGAGCTAAGTTGAACACCCAAATATGCCGCAATAGGAGAGCATAGCTGAGCCTTATTTGGTGAAACTCGATATCTCAGGGATCCGAGGAAGCTCAGGAGCGCAGACGTGGCCTGTTGGGACAGGGACAATGTGGGACTGCAGAGAAGCAGGTCATCCACGCACTGGAGCAGCGTGCTGGAATCTGCGTCAAAGTTTGAGAGATCTCAAGCCAGAGCTTGGCCAAGGAAATGGGGGCTGTCTCAAAAACCCTGCAGGAGAACAGTCCATGTAAGCTGTCTGGAATGATGGGGAGTCAGGGTCCTCCCAGGTGAAGGCAAAGAGGAAGAAGTATGAGTCAGGGTGTAAAGGGACAGCAAAGAAGGCTTTTTTTTTTTTTTAGGTCTAGAACTGTAAAGTAGGAGACGGTAGGAGAGACATTAGACAGGACATTATATGGGTTGTTAACCAGAGGGTGAACTGAAATGATTGCCTCATTTATGAGGCAGAGATCTTGAACTAGGCGGTAAGCACCAGAGGGCTGATGCATAGGAAGAATTGGAGTGTTGCAAGGTGAGTTGGTAGGAATTAAGTCTTTGAGATAGGAGATAGTGATAATAAACTTAAGGCCTCGGCAATGGGTTTTAGAAATAGGAAACTGGGGTCTGGAAGGGAAGGATGAAGGGTCTTTAAGGTGAACTAGTACTGGCTGGTGGTGAGTAGCAATCACAGGAGTAGAAATGTCCCATACTTGGGGAGTCTACTGGATAAGGGAGTGTAGGGACAGAACAGTCTGGAATAGGACCCTGAGAGGCTGTTAAAGTGAGAAGAAAGTGTGACTCAGGAGAGTGTGTGGGGGCTAACATGAGTGTGGCCCTGAAGTGGCTAAGTATATCTTGACCCAGTAGAGGTCCTGAGCAAGCAGGTATCACTAAGAAATAATGAGAGAAAAATTGTCCTGCAAGAATGCAGGGCAGTGGCAAAGTTTTAAGTGCGGAGGAATGGGTTATGTCTACCCCCATAACTGAAATTGGTGAGGGGAACAAAAGGCCTGAGTGAGATGTTAGAACAGAATAGATAGCTCCTCTGTCTAAAAGAAAAGTAATGGACTTACCTGCTACCTGCAGATTTACCCTAGGCTCACATAGGGTTATGAGATATACCAAGTCTGGGCAGTGTCAATCCTCTGCAAGGCTGAGAAGTTTGAAGGCTGGCACAGTTTTATTTGCCGATGCTGGTGAGGCTAGACCTCTGTGGCGTGGCTTAGAAGACAAGCCTGCACAGGGGCATTATGATTTCCAGTGTCCAGGTTGCTGGCAGATAGGGCATGACCTTGTAGGAAGTTTAGTGCAATATTGTGCCACATGGCCGTTTAAGCCATACTTGTAACAGCTTGTCTGTGAGGCTGGGCTCCACCGGGGTTGAGCCTTGTGGTTGGCCTCCCTAGTCCCCCTTCCCTTAGGGCAGCTGCTAAAGCCTGGACCTGCAGATTAACTGCTTGTGTAGCCTGTCGGGAAGACTCAGCTGATTCCTCTCAGGCATTAAAAACTTTAAAGGCCATTTTCTCCACTTCCCATATAAGGGTTTGGGGACCCTCCTCAGCCTTTCTTAACTTTTCTTTAATATCTGGTGCTGACTGTGAAATAAAATGGGTAGCCAAGACTGCGGCTCCTGCTGGGGAGGCTGGATCTATTGGACCATGGTCTCTTGTAACTGATTTTTTAAAAAATGGCTGGATTTTCATTTGCTGCTGTGTAATCTCTTGAAGTTTGTCAAAATTAACTACTTTTTCCGAGACCATTTCCATACCCTGAAGTAGACAACGAACCATGATGTCCTACCTCTGTTGGCTGCTTTGGCTAGGTTGGTAGTCCCAGTGTGGTTCTGTGGCTAGCACAGTCACTTCTCCCACAGGGACTGTATTGTTTACCAAATGAGTCTGGTCTGCACATTGCCTAGCTGCTACCTGAATTCTGTTTTGCTCCTCAGGAGTGAGAGTAGAAGCTTGGATGATGTAATAGTCATACCAGGCTTGATTGTAGGCCTGGGACAAATAACAAAACTCTTTAATATAGGCAGAAGGATTAGTAGAAAAGGAACCCAGCTGGTTTTCTATCTGAGAGAGATCTGGAAGAGAAAAGGGAACATGGACTTTTACAAAGCCAGCGATTCCCACCACTTCCCAGAGAGGGCAGAGAAGGGTGGAGTTATGGTGGGATCTGGTATGGGAGGAGACTGGGGAGGATTGGGAGGGGCTAGCCCAGTACACAGAGGGGGTCCAAGGGTGGGAAGATGAGGTAGGAGGGGGAAGGGGAGGAAGGTGGGTAAGGTGGAAATTGACCTTGAACTTCCGATTTGGCAAGGGGGGGTGGTAGGTAAGTACAGGGAAGGAGAGGAATATGGATAATAAGAAGGGGGCTGGGTAGTGTGTGTTTGAGGGAGTGGGGGAGGAGCCAGTGCCTCTGGCTGCAGGGTCCAGCTGGAATTGTCGGTGACCCAATTTCCAGATGACCGGGAATTTGGAGGTGTCACGGCCCTAGTGACCAAGACGGGTACTGTGAGATACTGGCTACTGAGGGAAGGGCGAGAGCCAGAGCCCCAAAACCATGGACATATGAAAGCTCTGTCCATTTGTCCCCACAGCAACAAAAATTTTCTAGGTTCCAGAGGACGGTAAGCTCAAGACTTCCTTCTGGTGGCTAATGCATCCCATTGTCAAGATAGTATTAAGGTCAAATCTTAGTGCATAGGGAAATTAGTTGTTTGGGAGAGATTGTATTGGACAGCCCCAATTTATAATGATTTTGTAAGAGGTATCTTAGGGGCAACACTGGGTCTGGCTTTGAACTGCAAGGGCCCATTTTAAAGCCTATGCCCAACTGTGTGGCCTGAGTCTATTACAGCATGTCCGCTAAAATAGCTCTTAGGCCAAAATGGGGCCATGAAAATTGAATGCTAGCCCTCCCTAAACAAACAAAACTCACCTCAGCTAGGCCTAGCCTAGCCACTGAGATCAGACTCTTGGTGCGGCCCACTTCTTCTACAAGAGTCCGACAATCGACAAAAGTAAGCACAAATGGGTTCCCCCAAACCCTATAGCATGGACGAGAGAAAGGGACTCAGCAGCAGCCCTGTAGTCCGGGAGCCGGTTTTAGCCTGGTGTGGAGAGCTCGGGTTGTGGACAAGGGTGCTTTCAATGTGTGGCCAGAAGAGGCTGCCCTGTCTCGGTGGGACCTCCAGATGTTGGAAATACTTTCTAACAGGAGCTCCCTGTTGATGCAAAAATCCCAATCAAGCCTAATCAAAACAAACCAAATCAAAACAAGCCAAATTAAAAGATATCCAGGTTTAATAGGACTCCTGCACTCTTGGTTGGCCCCGAGGGGAACTGGGAAGCTGCTAATGTGACGGGGGGGGCACACCACATGTTGACTTTCTGGGGAGCAGTTTAAATAGACTGGGCGAGTGGTCCTAACCTCTTCTGGGGAGGGGTCAAGGTTTGGCAGGCTACCTTGACCCTCCTTGGGGGAGTGGTCAAGGTTTGGTGGGCTACCTTGATCTTCCTCTTGGAGGTGTCAAGGTGCAAGGGGCACAGGGACAGGGCCTCCAAAGATGGAGGCCAGAGACCGGGATTTACAGCTACTGTGAGATTTTTCTAGCTTCTTTATTCAGGCATTTAGTGCTTTGAACTTTCTTTTTAATATTGCTTTCATTGTGTCTCATAAATTTGGTTATGTTGTGTGGTCA
Source organism: Bramus lutescens (assembly GCA_001685075.1). Taxonomy (NCBI): domain Eukaryota; kingdom Metazoa; phylum Chordata; class Mammalia; order Rodentia; family Cricetidae; genus Bramus; species Bramus lutescens. Next base: position 38,149 of record LOEQ01003406.1, read on the forward strand.
TTTTTGTTGAGTTTAAGGAAGTCTTTAATTTCTTCCTTGACCCTTTGGTCATTCGGGTGAGCATTGTTTAATTTCCATGTGTTTGTGCGCATTCTGAAATTAGTGTTGCTGTTGAATTCTAACTTTAAGTAATGGTGATTTGTTAAGATACATGGGATTATTCCAATTTTTTTGTATCTGTTGAGGTTTGCTTTGTTACCTAGTATGTGGTCAGCTTTTGAGAAGGTTCCATGATAATCATTCCTTCTTAAGGACCATTGCCAGTCAGACATCTTTTTCCATAAAAATATCTTCTGAAAATTCTTCTTTGACATGTTTATTTTCATTATTTGGGTGAACTAAAATATGTTTTATACTACAAAGCTGGGGAAAGTGCCGAGGATGGTCCTGATAGCATGTGCTTATACATTTAAAAGTTATAAACTTAGAATAAATAAAGTTGCAAAGCTAGTGAACAAACTGCTTAGCACATTCTCTCTTGCCTTGGCAACTTTGATGTTGCTATAGAAAAGTTTGAAACCTGGATGAGATAGTGGGTTGCTTCCTTTGAGATAGATTCTCAGTCTGTAGCTCAGAATGGCCTCAAACTTGAAATCCTCTTGCCTCAGCCTCCCAAGTGCTGAGATTATAGGTGTGTACTACCACATCTGGTTATAAAATTACACAAGCAAAGTTCATAAAGATCAAAGAATAGAAGTTATTATTTTATACTTGTAAATTCAGAGCACCAAATTAGTTGATTTAATTAAAGAATTTTTAAAAACTTAGGTTTTATCTTGCTGGCTCATAACTTGGAGTGTATGAAGAAAATTTTATTGCCCACTTTTAGTGCTTTTGGCAGCAAATTCATCTTCATGGAATAAGTTCTTCTCATATTTGTTCCCAAATATTTCTGTGCCAGTATATTTATGTGTGTATTTTTACATATTATATCCATGTGTGTAATATACACATGTATAATAAAATAAACTCATGCATATATTTATATATTCATGTGTACATATGCACACATACCCATGTGATATATAGTATTCATGTATGTATATACACACATATATACTCAGGTATATATATATTTTATACTCATGTGTGTACATATACACACATATTATACAATATAATATATTTGTATGTACTATTTATGTATATTCCTGTATATGTTTCCACATATATATGTATGGAAAAGGAATCTTTAAAGAGGATTTACAGGTATTTATGGAAATAACATGCTTCATAACTATGCTTATTTCTAATCTTTATAAGTAGAAAACAATATGAAGCAGCTTAATTTTCCTATTTTTTAAAATTTATTCGAATCCTCTGTACAGCATCCTCCTGTTTAATATAGGAGATAAGCAAAGCAAACCTTTAGGAAAAATTCTAACTACTTCTTTTATATAGAAGAAAATGCCATTATCATGAGCTCTTTGTGGCTGCTGCATGACTTTTTCCCCACCAGCCTGGTCAGTTTCAGCTCTCACGCTCCTGACATTTCAGTGGCTGCTGGAGAGAGGCCTAGGCTGTTGGGGCTTTGATTGTGAGGCTCAGCTTTTCAAGGCTGAATGGCCTCTCCATGGCTTTTCTCTCTGCTTTCAGTTCCAGCACCCACCTCAGGCAGCTAACAGCCACCTGCAACTAAAGCTCCAGGGGATCCATCCCCTCATCTGGCCTCCGTACTCAAGTGCACACAGCCACACACAGATATATGCCAAAATAAAAAAGAGATAAAATGTAGAAATTAAATAGATTGCTTCTTTTAAGTTTTTTTATGTCAACAATTTTCTTTCCTGAATTTAACTTTAGTAATTTTCATTTAGCAAATAGTCTTAACTTGTTCCACTTCTGAAACATATAATGGATTAAAAGTAATCATGTCCAAAGAACATAAAATACATAGTTTCATTAAATATATAAATTTCAAAATTACTTCATAAAATATTCAAAATTACACATTAAAATAAAGGCAGACTAGAGATTAAACTTGCTAATATTAAATTTTAGAATAAAATAATCATTATTCTTTTGGATAAAGCAAACTTGGAAAACCCACTTTACTTCCATTGTAATAGTGCCTGTCTGAGGTCCGCCTTGCGCACAGTGCTATGTGCTGACCCCAGTACACACAGGGTTCTTAGAATGTCTTCTTCCATGGCGGATGTTCAGTGAGAGATGGAAAAGAAAGTGCAGAACGGGAGGTCTTCATGACATCATTGTAGGCGATCTTAAAGTTCTAGAGGGCATCTTGGCTGCCCCAGCCTGCAACTCAAGGTCAATTGCCTCAAACTGGATGCTACCCAGGAACCATGCACACTTTCCTGAAACCAGGAACTGGTTGCAAAGTCAGCAAGTCCTCATTATGTTTCCAGGGTCTGGTGCAGAGATAGGCTGAGCTCCGTGTGTGTGTGTGTGTGTGTGTGTGTGTGTGTGTGTTTGTGTGTACACACGCATGTGTGCATGCATGTGCATGCACTGGTGAATAGCATTGGTGCATGAGGCAGGGGTCCTGAGTCCCCAGGCAGCACCCACCATAGAGGGAGCCCTTCCCACCTTGTGTGGCCTTCTTGGCAGCTGGGGTCTTCTGACTTTTAGACCCTAAGGCCCCCTTCCTCTCATAATGGTGTCTTGGAAAGCTCTGAGTGTGCTGGATGCCCAGAGGCTTGGAACGTAGGAATTGGTTTATGCTGCTGACCTTGAAGATGACAAAGGCCTGGTGCCAAACTGGAGGGCAATGACATCCTGGGACCTGAGCAGGGCACTGGCAGTTGCCCAAAGATGGGAGTTGAGATGGAGCTGTTTGAACTCTACAATCCCCTTAGTCTTCTCTTTGAGACACTGTTGTTGGAAACACACATGGTGGGAGACAGGGCCAGTGATCTGCAGATCGGCATGGCCCGCTGGGCTCCTCAGGCCAGACTACATAGCTTCAAATTAAACAAATATTACTATATTTATGTTACTGGAAAAAAATCTCTCCCACACACCAGTTCCCGAATAACCACTCCGAGGCTTAATATTAATTACAAACTGTTTGGCCTGTTAGCTCGAGCTTATTATTAACTATCTCTTACAACTTGACCCATTTCCAGTAGTCTATATTTTAGCACAAGGCTTGTGGCTTATTAACTCATGTCTTGTTTATCCCGTGGCTCCTGACATCTCTCTGACTCTGCTTTCTTTCTCCCTGTGTTTCTGCTTGGATTTCTCACCTAACTACATTCTGCTGGCTGTTGGCTAAATTAGCTTCTTTATTAACCAATGGTAATAAGACATAGTCACAGCATACAGAAGGGCATCCCACATCGTCTTTATTTTTATGGTGCAGAAGGAGGGCATGTGGCAGGACTTACATGTGGAGGTCAGAGGACAACTGTGGGAGTTGGTTTTCTCTTCCCACTCTGTGGGTGTTAGGGTTAAAATTCCTGTCATCAGGTTTGGCACTCAGTGGCTTAACCGTTGAACTATCTTGCTGGTTCTTCAAATTTTTAATAAAATCCATTTTAATGAAGCTACAATTTTAAATTCCAGTTATCACTAAGTATTTTAAAATTTTCATTTTTTTCTCTGTATTATGTGTGTATACAGATACAGTGCATTGTATACATGTCACAGCATGCATGTGTGGTTCAGAGGACAATTTTGCAGACTCCATTCTCTCCTCCCAACTTCCAACTTTTCTGTGTGTCCCAGAGATGAAATTCAAGTGGTGAGGCTTGTGTGACAAGTGCCATTATCTTCCAGACTATCTCACTGGTGCTCATTAAGTATTTTTATAAAGTTTAAAAAATTGTTCTAATATTCATTATCTACTCGGCAATGGAGAAATCAGTATTAAGCTTGATGCACATTGATGCCCGTTGGGTCTAGATATCCAAAAGAGTGGATAATGCGCATCACTTATTGTAGTAGAACATTCCTCAGCCACCATGGAGGCTGCTGAGAACTGCACTAGTCTGTGTAAGCTTCTGCATCAGGGCCAGCAACCCATGTGCCAAATTCTCCTTACTACTGACCTTTACTTGGGACGGAGTGGGCATGCTCTCTGTTGTCATTGTTGTTTCATTTGTGTTGTCCTGTTGCCCCATTAGCCATGATGGAGACCACGTGGCCTGTGAAGCCCGAAATACTCATCGTGAGACCCTTCATAGAATGCTCCCTCCCCCCTCCCCCGCCCTCTGTGCTCTGGAGCCATGAATTAGAACACGAGGAAGGGAACAGAAAGTTTGAACCACCACTCAGGGTTTATTTAATTGCTGTGGTTTAGATAAATATTCCTCAAAGATCATGAGTTGAAGACCTCCTGTCCCCCATCCCAGCCACACCACAGCATTATTGGAGGGTGGGTGGGACCTTTAGAAGAAGTAAGGTCACTGGAGGTGTGCCTTCGAAGGGTCTTTGGAGACCCTGGCCCCACCTTCCTCTCTCATTGCTTTCCTGGCACCATGAGCTGTGTATCTGGCTTCCTGTGCCACACGTACACATCTGCCATGATGTTTTATGTCAGTAGAGGCCCCGAAGCAGTGGAGAGAGACAGCCATGGACTAAGACATCCCAAACTGAACCCTAAATCCATTTTTCTTTTCATTTAGAGTATTTCAGGTATTTTATTATAGTAACGGAAAGTTAGCACTACAAGAGTGTGCTTTCGAGGCCTTCATGGTCTTAGTGACTACAGGCTTAGAGTTAAAAGCTCTCTCTGCTGGTGCTAAGGGCAGGTGACAGGTATCCATCCACACAACATTTATTACACCTAGTATTGATGTTCAAGGCACATGATATGGGGGGGGGAGCAGTTCAGAACAGATTCAGCCCTAAATCTCCTATGTGTTAGCCACGCGGCATTGCTCACAGGCCAGTATTATATATACCTTGGTTTGGAGACGCAGGCTTAAAAACAATGCCAGGAAGTAGAGATGGCTGTTAGGTGGCTTGAAGTCTGCTTTAAAATCTGAATATACCATATCAACTTACTTACCAGTCTCACTTCTTTCTTCTTGTTGGTGAATCAAAGCCATATATGCAGTTTGGGCCTACTGGAATACACCAAAAATGGCTTTTTAATGAAAAAAATTCAGAAATTTGATATGGACCTCTGTGATGTATTGACCTTGTGGCTGGGTACCTGGGATACAGCCAAAGGATCCCTCAGGTTTTTATTTTGAAGAGTAATCCCATTCTCTCAATCTGAAAAAGAAATTATCTTAGAGGCCTGAAATTAATTAGTTGAGACAAATATTAAACCCACTAGGGGTTGTATCAATAAGTGCAACAGAAAAATTGAATGGGCTATAACATGCAAATATGTAAACAGGTATGACATCAATTGCTGTTACTGCTAATAGCAGCAGCAGCAGCCTGTTTTCATAGTGCTTTTTATTACACGCACAAACACACTCACACATGCTTGCATGCATGCACACATACAGATGCAAGCACGCACTCACATACACCCTTTGGTTCTTACACAGAAAAGCATAGATGCAGAAATAGAGCAGTGAGGTGGTGTGCTAGCCCAACTATGACCTGAGCTTGATCCCTGCAACCCAGGGCGGAAGGAAAGAAGTGACTCCTGAAAGTTGACCCCTGACCTCGACACGCACCATGGCTTGCGTGCCTCTGTGCAAATGAACACATGAATGCACACACACAATCAGTAAATGTGATTTTAAGAAGTCAAGAAAGCATCAAGCATCAAAACCATTTGTCCAAACGCAGAGAGCCTCATGTAGCTAAAATGACACAGATTGTAGTGTGCTTATCCCACTTGGCCCATTCCTTCAGTGAACCTGAAGCGTCCTTGTCGATGAGGTAGAAGATGAAATGTGTGTGTTTTGTACAGACAGTTATGCTAGATAAACAAGTCGTGCTAAGGCAGATTGCGTATTAGCAGGCAAGAGAGACAACCGACGTGATTTATGGTTTCAATGTTGCTGAGTGCCTGCAAAGTTCTTAAGGTACCAATGGGATGGAGGCTGGCAGCATTGAATCTGTACCCACAGAGTGATTAGTAAGGAGAAAGAAACATTTACTTAGGTCAAACCAAGTTTGAATACTGCTTAGCATCTTAGGTCTGCACAAAGCTGCCCCTGGAGGGTGAGGGTGGTGGCCAAACCCATTCTCACATTGGGTACAGTGCCTGCATCCAGGACCGCAGCGGTTGCGGATGCAGAACTGAAAGGCCTTCCTATTCTTTTAGGACCTTTGGTTGCAGGAAAGAGCTAGCACCATTAATCTACAATGTATTTGGTTTCTGAGGAGTCTTTGCACATGATTTTAGCAGGTGGCCATGTGAGGAGTCAGCGAAAATCGTGCCTGTTCAGCACCAGCAGCAGTACGTTCAGAGGACGTGGTGTGTGTTTGGGGCTTAGCTGTCTCAGTGTTCTCAGTCTTAAAGCTCCCAGTGGGGGATACTTCTAAACCACAACAGCTTACGTTGCTCACACCTATGGTCAAGTTGCCGTAAAACCTAAGTGTTAACATGAAAGACTCCTTCTTGTAGGCTGTGTGCCCCCAGTAGATGGTAGCAGCAAACAAACTCAGCAGCATCTTTGGAGGTTCCTTGTCTCATAATGTCATGTCAGGCTTTACCCTTTTCTTTTTCTGCCTTAAATTTTTGCAACATATGCATTTCACACATATTAAATTTTGTAATATAACATTACATAATTTATAATATATGCAACACAATATATTATAGATTATGCAATAATATGTTACATGATTTATAATTTATAGTATAATTCATAATATATAAATGATATATATTACAAAACTTAAGAAAGGTATTTTTCTCTTTTTACCCTCTGGGTCCTTATGTATGTATCATGGCTTTCAGTTTAGTATTTTTTTGGATTCTGAGTGTGTCTCTGCTTCTTGTGTCTTCTCTTGAGCTCTTTTCCTTGTCCTATTTGAGTGCACTAGTTTTTGTTTGATCTTACTATATTTCATTACTGTCCCTTAGAAGCCTGTTTTTTGTTAATGAGCTACAGAAAGGGGGTAGGTCCAGATGGGCGGGGAGGTTATGGAGGAAGAGGGAGGAGCAGGGGGAGGGAAAACTACTCAGAATATATTATGTGAGAAAAAAATCTATTTTCAATAAACGTGTGTGTGAAGGGGAGACTCCTTTTGAAATGCTTGGAATTCTGCAGGGGTCTTCAATCCTCTGAGGTTTGTGTCTTAGAGAAGAAAAATGTCCTTCAAAAAGGTAATCCATTAAAATGATTTTAAAGATTTATTTCATGACTTTTTAAATGATATAAAAATAGGTTTTCTTGTATGCATATCTATATTAAAGAGGATTATGGATTTGTTTGAATTTGCTTAAGATTTTTAAGGAAAAGTAAGGGGCTGGAGAGAAGGCTTAGTGGTTAAGAGCACTGGCTGCTCTTGCAGAGGACTTGGTTTTGATTCCCAGCACCCACATGGTGGCTCACAACCATCTGCAGTTCTAGCTCTAGGGGATCTGCTGTCCTCTTCTGACCTCCTTGGACACTGAATACATGTGATACATGTGCATATATGCAGGTGGACATTCATACATATGAAATAAATAAACCTTCAAAGGCTGTGCCACAAATTTCTATCTTACTTGCTTCCATTTTTTACCCCTAATGAAAATCACAATTCATATAGAAGTGTTTCCCCAATTGTTTCAAATCATATGTATGTGTGTATGTGTATATGTATATATATGAATCACATATATATATATATTATCTCACCAAGGAAATACAGTAACTTTGTTTTTATTTTTAAGTGTACTTTGTAAGACTACTTTTGGCAATGAAATAAATGCATTTAGCTCATTTTCAAAATAATATGGATTTGATGTGAATATGAAATTTTATTTTTCTTGTCCAAAAGTGATAAACATTGAGATTATTTTTAACTTTTCACTTCTAGCCAAAGTAATGCAGCTACATTTCTAATGGATAACTTCATGTCACATGAGAGGTATCCCCAGGCTATTATTTTAAATAATTACCCATTAGTGGGGCTTGAACTCAATTTAATAGATTTCAACCAATATAAAGAACAAGATTATAAACTGTGTGTTGTAAATGATAACGAAATCGATTTCTGGTTATAAGAGCATTTTGTTAACTGTCTCTTTCCACTGGATGTCTGATTATTCAGGTTGTGATGTTTAGAATTTGTCAACTTGACACAAACCTAGACACACCCAGGAAGGGAATCTCAAGCCTCCCTCAGGCAGACCTGTGAGCACAGCTGTTGGGGCATGCCCTTGATTGCTAATTGGAGTAGGAGGAGCTAGCTCACTGTCGGTGGTGGCATCCCTGGGCAGGTATCTGAAGAAGGCAGAGGAAAAACACCAGTAATCAGTGTTCCTCCACGATTCCTGCTGTTTCAAGCTCATGTCTTGAGTTCCTGCCTTGACTTCCCTCAAGGATGGACAATCACCTGTAAGCTGAAATAGACCCTTCCCTGCCCAGGCTGCTTTTGGTCATGGTGATTATTACAGCAACAGAAAGCCAACTAGAACACAGGTGATAATGTGTTAGTATAAGATGTAATTCTTGCTGCCCATCAAGGAACAGGTCAAAATCCTCCAGTCTGGAGTCTGTAGGGAAGGAGGGAAGGTCCCCTATGGTCCTGGGACACCTGATGCTTCTTCAGCCTTATTGCTGGTTGCCAAATCGATCTCACAAACGACAGTGTCTCATTTGCAAGGTTGCTGCTGCGGCTCACAACACGCTGGAGTTGGGTTTCTGTGGCAGGTTTCCGATTGCCGTTTTCATTGGCTTTTCCTGATTACTAGGGAGGCTGAGAGCAGCTCAGTTCTAAGTGTTGGGAGCGAGTATGGAGACGGCTTCCAGTTTTTACCTCAGCAGTCAGTGTTGGTTGTGCAGGACAAATACCCAGTCAGAAAGCGGGAGGCGCGGAGAAGAAGGTGAGACCTGTCTGCTCTTGTGCTCTCTGCTGGGAAGGACATGAGCCCTAGGAAGGTCCTGGGATGGGATGGCTCGCACCCGGGGCAGAAGGCCAAGTGCAGATACCCTCACAGCCTTGGGTTTGGGGTGAGTGTGAGGACACATCAACACACAGGACGGGTCTTGGTAGCTTCAGAGGATGACGCTCTCTCTGTCCGTGTGTTCCTGCAGCATGCTGCCTCCATTATCTTCCTCTTCCTTTCCACCTTCGATGTGTGTGGCTGTAGAGCCTTAGCAGAACTGGCCTCTGCTTGGGGACATGATGGTCTAGATGGGCCCAGAGAGGAAGGGGAGCATGAATGAAGGAATGAGGAAGCTAATTGCATCCCAGATCTATGATATCCATGTCTCATAGAAATACAATTTCAGGGTTGATAGAAAAGTCCATGCATTTTCTAAGAGATTGTGGGAATATCGTTGATGATTAGCCTGGTTTTTATAAAAATCGCTTGATTTTAGTTTTCAAAATACAATGTGAGGTTTTTCAAAGTAGTTTGGGCCGAACCTATCTTATGTGAATTTAGCAATTTCTGTGTTAAGGCCATAAAACTGTACCTTGGTTAAAACTTTCAAAACCTCCATGAAGTCTAATTTGGTTCCTTGTGACCCAGTTTGTCACTTCATTTCTTTCTTTCTAGATGCATGACTGGGCATGCAGGGGGTTGTGGCATTCTGAATTTTGCTCATCTGTCTCTTTTCTTCATGCCTGGTGCCTAATTCACAGTAGATTCTAACAAATATTTGTTCGGGGACTAAACAAACAAGTGACAAAGCATACAGCCCATTGCCCTCCAGAACAGAACATCTTAAAGCTGGACAAATGTGGTTATGTCGGGGCTATTTTTGTGTTGATTTCTTAGGTCTCCTCGTGAGAGGAACTTTCTGCTGCACAGGACTCTTGTGCGTGTCACATCCTGACAGTTTTACAGCTCACCCAAGTACCACATAGCTAATTCATGATGTGGAGGGAAGCCTGGGTGCGCTAATAGATCAGATAGTCAGTGGAATGGATAATAGATGGCCCAGCCGTGTGTGCAAAGAAAACATGCATAGTTCATGAGACAGTCTGAGATGCGGTCAGGGAGTCTGTGCATCCGGAACCTCGGCCTCCCTTGAGGGAAATGTGAGGACCAAGCCATGATCCTTCAGTCCTCAAAGGGGAAAAGGAATTTCCATAGGGGCGCTCCATCAAGCCCAGGGCATTGCAGTTCTGGGGAAACCCTAGACCAATTAGCTCTCCTGGGCTTTACCCAGAGGAAGTCTTATTTGAAATCGCAGATTACTTGAGTGTGTGAGCTGGAGTGAGCTGGAGTCTTGAGTCCCAATCTTTCCCAACTCTGGTGGTCAGAGCCATCAAGGCATCACACTTAGGTAAGTTGTCTTCATTCTAAACACGAATCCAGAGCTGTCTTGTCTCCTTCCAGAATCCCCCAGGCTCCCATCATAAGTAGAGAACTCTCCCTCTTTCCAACCCCAGCCCTGTTAGTCTGCCTTCTCATTGGGAGTTTCTGGACCCAACCCCAGGATCACCGCTATGTCCTCCAGTCCTTTGCCTCTATCTCTGTAAGAAAACTCTTCTTAAGAGGCTGGTGGCAGCTCAGTCCCCCTAAGTCTTCTCAGTATTTATTACTATTATACTATTATTTGTTTTGGAGACAAGGTTTCTCCGTGTAGCCCTGGCTGTCCTAGAAGTAGATCTATAGACCAGGCTGTCCTCAAACTCAGAGATCCACTTGTTTCTGCCTCTAGGTGCTGGGATTAAAGGTGTATGCCTCATTCCTGACTAATCCTCTCAATTCTTATGCTACGGTTTTGATCTTAAATGTTTCCCAAAGGCCCATGTATTCAAGGCTGTGTGGCTGGAAGTGGTCGAACCTCGAGGAGGTGGAACCTGGCTTCCCTTGGCCCCTCTTCTAGTCACTGGAAAGTGACCCCCAAGGGGTTAGTGATATGTCCAGTCATAAAGGGATTGGTTGCCCTCATCCAGCTACTGAGTTATGCTGTGATATAATGCCTCATAGCACGGGGAAAGTTGTGTTGTGGGTCTATCTGATCATGGGCTGGAACCTCTCAGTGTGAGTTATAACAACCCATTTATTTGATAAGTTTATTACCTCGGTATTGGTTGTGGTGTAAAGGTCATTAATTTGTCTTGCTCTTTTCCTTTTTAAAAGATTTGTTTTTATTTGTATGTGTGTTTGTGTTTATATACACTCCAAGAGTGCAGTTCCCATGGCGGACAGAACAGTGTGATATGGAGGCCAGATCCTATGGGTTGAGAGCTTAGCCTCTAACAACTGAGCCCTCTCTGCAGCCTAGTTATAGGTCACGGTGAGCCATCTACTGTGGTGTGCTGGGAACTGAACTCTGGTCCTTTGTAAGAGCAGCAAGCACTCTTAACCCCTGAGCCGCCCCTCTAAGGCTTCTGATTCTCTTTCTTAATATGATAACACTTGAGTGCTTCCCATGCGTTCAATACTATGCCATGTGTTTGGTGCACATTATATCAACAACCTTTATCACAGACAAGGTGTGACAACCTAGTTTCTGCTGTGAGGAGGCTGAGGCACAGCAACATTGTGGGTTTCTTCAGCTTTTTAAAATTTGGCTTCTTTTTACTTTCTTTAACAGTTTATGTCAAAGGACATGGAAGTGCCTGGTGTGGGATGAGCCGCNCCCACTTCTCTCTCTCTCTCAGAGCGTGAGGAGGAGAGGACATCTTTAAAGAGTTACACAAGGCAGACCGAGGCAGACACAGGCAGCTGTGGAAGCTCATTGTCCATTCTGAAGGTCAGGGACAATGTCCTCAGGGAGGTAGGGAGACAGCTGTCCTGGTGTAGATGAATCAAGATGTGACATTATGCTTGGGGGAAGGCATAGCACGAGCAAAGGCAGAGGGACACAAGGTGATAAGAACTTTGACATTTGGTCTGAGTGGGACATGGCAAAAGTATGTACAGTGAAGGGTGGGTCTGACCTGCGCTGAATGTGTAGCCATGGCTGTCAAAGAATTTCCCATCCAGGGCAGATCCAGGAGAAATGTAGGCCAGTAGGATAGGATGCGTTAGGCACATAGGGGAGAGGGAGAGTAAAAGTGAAGGGTACCAGCGATACAGTCATTGTGATAAACCGAGAGAAGAAAGAGGAGACATAGTGGAATCACCGGAAATGCTGCGGGGCTTGGCAAGAGAGTGGATATGAGCAATGATGGGAAATTAAGCAGGATGTTTTTGTAACAATAGAAGATGGAAGTATCCCTCTGCTTGCTGGAAAGTGAAGGAGTAATCTACATCACATGTACGGGAGCCGGGCCATTTGGAACCCCAACCGAGGTGGAGAGAGTACTCATTTCTAGGTTGGAGGGTGGTGGGGCCCGGTACAGAGACAAGGAGTGAGGGGCAAGGAAGTGGATGGAGGGCAGCAGAGAGGGCTGATGTGATGCCAGGCAGTCGGCCTCCAGCTGCCATTCCTCTCAAGACAGGGAAATGAAAGATGTAATGCCCGCAACTCAACTTTTGTAATAGTCTTGCTAATGGCTTGCTGGATTTGAGGGAACTACACTGGGAATCCAACCCCCCCTCCCCTGGTAAGCTAACTGATTTAATTACCTGCTCTAAGAAATATTTATTTTTCTTTACTGGTTTACTGGGCAAGGATGTTTTACCTGCATGCATGTATGTGCACCATGGGCATGCAGTACCCAAGGAGGCCAGATGAGGGTTGGAGCCCTTGGGGGCTGCCATGTGGGTGCTCTGCAAGAGCAGCAAGTGCTCTTAACTCCCAGGCCATTTCTCTGGTCCTATTTCCTTCTCTCTTATGAAACAGTTGCTTGGTATAAATGAAGTTTATAACAGATGTTTATAATCTGCTAGCAGCCTCACATATACATTATTATTGTCATTATCACGATTTTATTCTTATCTCAGGGGGACGAAAGTCTGTAATCAAAATTAAGGAAATTTTAAAAGTTTTTCCTTTACTAGAGTGTGGAGAAGGGGGTACATTCTGAGAAAGAATACAATTTTTTAAATTAAGGTTTTTTTTTTTTACAAAATAAGCATATTGGTTATTTTAAGAAACAGTACTGACCTAATTTAGTATTTTGGTTGGTAAAGAATTTATTTGCAAGATTCTTAGTTTTTATTAAATGCAAAATTCAAACCCTATTCACTTCCAAAGCCATTAAGTTTTGCCCGTTTAATTTGGCTCAGCAGGTAAGAGCGCTGGCTGCTCTTGCAAAAGACCTGGGTTTAGTTCCCAGCATACACATGGCCCCCTCACAACCACTTGCAACTTCAGTTTGAGAGGATCTGGTGCCATCTTCTTGCCTTTGAAGGCACTGCACACATGTGGTACATATAGGCCAATGATGATACACATAAAGTAAAAATTAACAAACCTAAAAAAATACCAGTGAACAAAGCCCCCTCCTCTCAGCAACACACATTTACAGTTGCACACGTTTGGTGTGCCTTCCCAGACTGCTCCACGCCCCTCCCCACCCCCGAGAGGTGCTTTAGGGTGATGAAAAAGGAAAAGCAAATTTCCGCAACATTGCTGCTTGAAGGAGAACCTCTCAGAGGAAAGAGCTGCGTGCTTTCCCTGTGACATTCCAACTGCTGCTTGTGGTATTTCTTTAATCCTCTTCCTCACTGACAGTCACCAGTGTGTGTAAGAAACAGAGAGAGTTAAGTGAGAAAGGCCAAATATCGCACCTGCCCGCCGATGAAAACTCTTCTCTGGCTTAAAGATCTCTGTACAGCAGAAGGCTTAGTCTTGTTCTGCAGAACAATTCAGACAAGAGTGACACAGACGGAGCCCTGTGCCTGGTTTTGCAGACACAGCTCTAATTGCTGGGAAGAGCTAAATAAAGGAAGGAGCTAGTTCGAGGGTGTGAACTTAGATCCTGCCTTAAGCAAAGGAAAAGAAAGCTAAACATCATTTGCAGGGACAGAATGGGGAGGAGCAACATTCATAGATTTGTTTCTTCCTTAAAATATAAAAAATGCAGCCGGGTGGTGGTGGTGCTTGGGAGACAGAAGCAGGTGGAGCTCTGTGAGGTTGAGGTCAGCCTGGTGTATAGAGCAAGTTCCAGGCGTACACTGAGAAACCTTGTCTCAAAAAACAAAAACAAAACCAAAAAGATAGAAATTGCATAGCTGGCTCTTTTTATTTCCATTTTTACTCTTCTAAATTTTATACATGGGAACTAGATTTATGTCATTCCACCCGTCCCTCTCCCTTTCCAGTTTTTCCTGCATAGCCCATTGCATCTCAAATTCATGACCTCTCTTTCATTACTGCACTCTATATATTGCATACAAATTATATATTTCACACATATAAAAATATCTACTGAGTGCATTTAGTGTTTATGTCTATAACCCAGACCCAGGAAGACAAGCTCCACGTGTTCTCTCTGACTTGTGGCTCCGGTTACAAAGCTTTGGAAGTACATAACCTAAAGTAACTGTGAGCCAGGAAAGCAAAAGTGCCAATGGGAGGAGAGGCAAGAAAGTGCTGGGGGCGGGGTGGGGGGGTGGTAGGATACAAATGCTATGAAGAGGGAGTGGGAAGAAGGGGTAGAGACTTTAACTGGCCGTGCTTTAATGGGGGGGGGAGTTA
>LOEQ01003406.1:58608-77654 GCA_001685075.1 Bramus lutescens
GCCCCTGCCAAGCATGAGTCCATCTCCTTTAAATTCTCCCTGGTGCTCCTTCTAAGAGCACCAACAGGATTCAGTTAGACTCTTTTCCACTCTGTAACCCTAATGGCTTCTTGCCACTAGAATCCCTGCTTCTTTCTGAAACCTCGTGAGCTCTGCCTTCACTATCTGCATTTCTCGTGGCCTCCTGGTCCCCAGACTGCCATCAGAGTGGCGCATTACACCGTGCTTACAATATTGAAGGGCTTTTCTAGCTTGGCATTTTGAATTCTTCCACATTCCACCCACTTAAGGACACATGACCAGCTCTATGACGGCAATAATCTACTTCTTTTTGTTAGTGTTTATTTTGTGTATGTACCTGAGTGTCTGTATGTGCTTGGGGTGCATGCAGGAGCCATCACAGGTCAGAAGAGGGCATCACATCCCCTGAAATTGGAGTTCCTAGTGGTTGGGAGCCACAATATGGATGCTGGGCACCAAAACAGGGTCTTTCACAAGAACACTACGAGCCTTGAACCATCTCTCTGACCCCAGTCTGACTTCTCAGTACCAGTGTTTTTGTATTGCTTATCTTTCTCCTTGATTTGACAAAATGCCTGATGAAAAGACGCTAAGGCGGGAGGGGGGACGGGGGGAGGGTCATGCTGGCTATGGGTCGAGGGCACACACAGTTCGTCTTGGTGGAACAGGCTTGGTGGCAGGAACGAGAGGGAGGCAGTTAGTCACTAGCAGTCAGGAAGCAGGAAGTAGACAGGAAGTGGGGCTGGGATATAAAACCTCAAGGTCCAGCCTCCAGCTTGCCTCTACCTTCTAAAAGTCCCACATCCTCGGCTTGCCAAGCACCGTTGCGTCTGGGAACGGAGAATTCAAGCAGGTGAGCCCATGGAGCATTCCATATTCAGAGCATGGTGCTCAGGTTTTTAGATTGCAGTTGTATCCAATACAACACGGCACTCTAGTGGGGTGCTGTCCTCACCATGCATGAAGTAGGTTCATATTATAAAGTGAACCAGGAGTGTTCACTCTACATTGGGTTTTTAAACGGAGTGCAAATAGCTTCATATCAATTAAGTTATGTTTTGTTCTCAGGCCGGTCATAAAAACTCTATCTTTAGATTTTTTTGGTATTCAAGATTTTGGATAAAGGGTTGATGGACTTTAGGAGTGATGGTGTTGTCTGAAATATTGAAACAAACTTAGATTAGCAAGTGTACAGTTTTGGTTTATTTTGGGGTGGCTGAGAGTGTGCTACATTCAGCAAAGATTCCAAAAAGATGATGCATGTCTGCCCCTTACAGCTGATGTTGATACCATTAGCCTAAGGGGATTGCATTTTAGTGTTTAGGAGCATATGTGGGCATTTCCAAATATTAGGTCATAGTGCTATGGTCTTGATTTTTTTGTAATTGTATTTTTTATTTTTATTTTATGTGTATGAGTGTTTGCCTGCATGTATGTATGTGTACATGAGTGCCATGCTCTTGGAGGCCAGAAGAGGATATCAGACCTTCTGCAAGAGGAGTTACAGATTGTTGTGAGCTGCCATGGAGGTGCCGGAAACTGAGCCTGGCCCTTTGGGAGAGCTGGGAGCCAGTGCTCTTAACAGCCAAACCATGTCTCCACCCACATGTTTTGATTTTTAGAAAGGAAAAAAGGAATCATTCCACTCCTAAAGCATTTTGCATCTGGCTATAGATACATGCTTCTTGCAGTAATATTTCTCCCCAAATCCACTACAGTCTCAGGTTTGAGCTGATGAGCAAATACAGTCAGTACTCTCTATTCAATAAGCATGCTTTGGTTCTTAATAATAAATGAACATCATGGTTTGACTATTATAGGCCCATGCACCGAGAACTTGGGCACCACTCATGGTCTTTGGGAAATGATTGTATCCTGAGAACTGTGTTCTAGGCAATGGGTAAACCCTTGGTGGGCTTCCAATATGATGATGCAGTTGGGACTTGGTGAAAACTGGGGGCATGGACTTGGTGGAAGAAGTGGGTAACAAGGGAGGATTTTGTGGAAGACTATATCCTGCCCTGCCCTGTCCTGTATTTCTTTTCTCTGCCTCCTGCCTGTCACAAGGTGAGCAGCCTCTGCCACACGCTCCCTCTGCCACAACCACGAAACTTTTCCTCACTATTAGCTCAGAATGGAGAGAACCAAGGACTGTGGACTGAAATAACTCTGAAACCTTCGACCCAAATAAATCTTGCTTTCCTCAAGTTGCCTATGTTGGGTCTATTGGCAATAGTGCAGAAAGTAACAGGCACCGTGTGTACTGAGTGGTAGAGTCTCATGGGAATAACCGGTACTGCATGTTGTGTGGGTCATACTAACACTGCTTGTCCAAAAGTTTCCTTATCTTTTAAAAAACTTCCAGGCACAGAGGACATTATATTCTTGCATTTTAAGAAGCGGATCTTAGGTTCACCCCTGGCTTTAATTCACAGCTCCTGGTCAAGTTACTTCAGCTCTGTGATGGGAAATTTTCTGTGTCAATTTGGCTTGGCCACTGTGTCTAGTTTTTGGTCGGCGATGATTCTAGGTGTGTTTTTATTTGTTTGATTGTTTTTGTGAGCATGACTGGATAGGGCTGACATTTACTTTGGTGGACTTTGAATAAAGAAGAGTGTCTTCCTAAGGTGAGTGAATTTCATACAGTTAGCTGAAGGTTGGAAGACAAGGCCCTTCCTGCCCAGGAAGAAGGATTTTGGCCAACAGGCAGGTAGCCTTTAGAAAATTCTAATATCACCCTTCCTTGGTCAAGCCTGCTGGTTTGCTATGCAGACTTTGGGATTCCAGCCTATATATCATGTAAGCTAATTCCTTAAGATAAACCCACCCCCTTTTCCCTCCCTCTCCTCTTCCCTCCCTCCCTCCCTTCCCCCTCTCCCACTCTTTCTTCACTTTATATTGGTTCTGTTTCTCTAGTAAATCCTGACAAATGCTCCGTCTGGACTTCAGTTTGATTTCTTAATTTGTAGAAGACTATTGGAAAAGACAACTTCCAAGGTGTCCTCTAACAGTTTGAGAAGGTATTTGGGTCCAAATGCTTTGTTCTTGAAAGGTGACAAGAATGTTTCAGGCACTGCAAGTTGAGAGGATGAGGTAGGAAGGGGACCAAGCCCTGGGGGAGGGGTGGAGACCATGAGCTCCAGTGGAGCTGTGCGAATCTGGTGGTGTTTGTGTTGCGTTGTTCAGCTGCCATCTGATTAGGCTTGGTCACGGGGTGATGGGGACTCCAGAGATGCTAATGAAAGTTGTATGTGAGAACTCCCCTGCTGCTCAGAACAGGGCCCCAGTCCTTACTCCAGGTGGGAGGTTCAGCTTCCTGGAATCACCCCTAAATGGAAACTCAGCAGCAAGCATCTCCACTTGAGTGAAGTTCCATTCCCAGCATCCTGGAGTCCTGCCCTTGCTTGCCTGTTTATTAGACACAAATTGTTGGTACAAAGTGATGCTTTAATGTTTATTGTGGCCTCTGAGGGCTTTTGGTCACTCACTGGAACATACAGCAGTGTCATAAAACCAGGCCCCAAGTTTGCTTGATATGAACTCATGTATCTGGGTTATGGAGCTGAGCCACCCAATGGGAGCCACTGGCCCCATGAAGTGCAAATTCAACCTAAAATTAATTCACGCTGAGTATGATAGAAACCTGAATTCTTAGTTTTGTTTAGTGCTCAGTAGCCATGTGTACCTCATAGTTTCTATTCTGGGAAGCACATAATTGGGATATGATGGTTGAGTTTAGCGATTGCTTGCAATTTCACAGACTCATAAAGTTCTGTTGCAATGGAAATTACTACCCTGGTTATTTAGATACAGATTATTGGTCCTTATAATAAGGTTGAATGACCCTGATTATTTAGATACAGATTATTGGTCCCTATAATAAGGTTGAATGACTGGGTCCACATTGCAGCAATACGAAACAGAACTGGGGTTCACAACCAGGTCCAGTAGGCTTTTTGAGCCCTGGGCAGTACTTAGTATTTGGTTAGTGTAGGAGTTCCTTCTGTTTGTGTGTTGCTTTCATTGGATATTGAATAAAGAAACTGCCTTGGCCTAGTTGATAGGGCAGAACTTAGGTAGGTGGAGAAGACAAAACTGAATGCTGGGAAGAAGGGCAGTGGGAGGACGCCATGGATCTCCTGCCTGAGATGGACGCTGGTTAGAATCTTGCTGGTAAGNGGCAGAACTTAGGTAGGTGGAGAAGACAAAACTGAATGCTGGGAAGAAGGGCAGTGGGAGGACGCCATGGATCTCCTGCCTGAGATGGACGCTGGTTAGAATCTTGCTGGTAAGCCACAGTCAAGTGGCGACACACAGATTAATAGAAATGGGTTAAATTAAGATGTAAGTGTTAACCAATAAGAAGTTAGAGTTAATGGCCAAGCAGTGTTTTAATGAATACAGTTTCTGTGTGGTTATTTCAGGTGTAAGCTAGCTAGGCGACAGGGACAAACAAGGGGCCCCGCTCCCTCCAACATTTGGTCTCATCAGTGGATATGTTCACTAAGAACATGCAGGGACTCCCTCTTCTCTGTGGTACAAGGAGGAAACCGGGTAAACATGATAGGAGGAGAGAGACTCAGAGAGTATGGAAAGCAACTGGTGAGCAGAGAGGACCTGGGCCACTTGCAAGCGCTCCTGTGGTTTGCGGTGGGAAGCAGCATTGGTCCTTGATAGGGCTGCCTGAGGGAAAGAGAAGAGGAGAGAGATTCCAGAGTTCTTAGAGGCTGATGGGGAAGAGGAGGGGAAAGAGACGGAGAAGTAATAAAAGACACAACGTCAAGGTTTTTGGGGCCTTGCTGTCAGAATAAGGCTAAAACCTGTGATGAACCAATCTCAGGGCACTTGTCTGCCCGAAGAGGGCACCATCTTCATGTCACTGATGACCTTTGCTTTCTGTTGCCAGAATCCAAATATTTGTATTTCTGTATAAAATATTCTTAATTCTAAATATATTTGAGGTAGCATGATATATTTTGCCCATAAAAAGCAAGTGTCAGGGCTGCAGAGATGGCTTATAGGTTAAGGGCACTGGCTGCTCTTCCAGAGGACCTAGGTCAGTTCCAAGCAGCCACATGGCAGCTCACGCCTGTCTCTAACTCCAGTTCCAGAGGACCCAATGCCCTCTTCTGGCCTCCACAGGCACCTGCTTGCATGTAGTGCACACATACACATACAGGCAAGCTCTCATATGTATAAAATAAAATAAATCTAAAAGAAAACAGACATTCCCTCATGAAGCAATATGAGTGTATTTAATGATACAAAATATTGTATCTTAAAAATCACTAAAATAATAAGTCCCATGATACATATACTTTACCAACAAAACCAACCAACTGCAGAGTGTATAGCGCTGGGTCCCTTTGGTCCATAAGCTGTGCGTTTGTGACTCTGGATAGGAAGATGGATCCTGCTGCACTCTCTGCCTTGCTGTGTGATCGAACCCTACAGATCACAACCCAGAGCGGTGAAGGCAGAGCATGCAGTGGAGGAGCCTGGATGCCAGATCCCGGTAGAAGGAGCAGGTGATTCCGGGTGCAGCTGACAGTGAGAGCCTGTTGTGTGGACAAGAGAATAAGTGGACGGTCGAAATGGGAAGTGAGGGCCCAAAGCACATGACCCTTTCGGGGACCTCTGCTCCTGGGGTGTGGAGGACACAGGTCGGACCTGAGGATAATGCAGTGATGGCGTGGATGTGGCAGACTCTCACGGTGACCAGAACTGCAGCTTCAACTTCTCCTGGTCCAAAGTGGGGAGCGAGCTTCTCCTAATTCCATTGTCCTGTCTTCATGTTCCTGCTCCCGGGGATTCACGTTGTACAAGTGTGTCATTAAAGCAAATATCGTCATCAATAATGCTTTAGGAATCAGTGTATCACTCAATGTCTACCCCAACTCCACCACCAAGGAAATGAACAACTCTTACTGGAGGAAGGAGAACGTCAGAGATACAGGTCTGTAAACAAAGCTGTCCACCAGGGGAAAGATTAGACTATAAATGTGTAAACCTATAAATATATATGAACATAAAATATAAATATATAAAGTTTTTAGCCAAATATGACCAAAGCATTTACTAAGTATGGGCAGATGGTACCCAGACCATCGTTCTCCAGGCTCTAGCCTGAACTAACAAAGGAAATCCATATACCCAGACCTCATCAAAAGAATATCAGCACTATGAAAGATCAAGCCAGTAGTTTCTTTCCCAAACTTACCAGTTCTGTAGAAATGCTCATCGATGAGAACTACCTGGATGGACTCCAGGACACAGAAGTTTAAAAAGCAATCATAAACCTCATCAGAGAATCCAAGGAGTTTAAAGAAGACACAAAGAAACAGCTCAGTGAAATCAAGGAGAAAGAGCATAGGAGAATTAACTCCCAAGTGATGCCCAAGGAACAGGAACAGTTCTTCCAAATCATGTTTTGACCCTTCAATGTTAAAAGTCCATGAATTACCAAATATTCAGAGAAGCTCTCTGAGAAGGCAAAACCCTGGGCTTTCCTTGGAGGGAACAGTTTTCATTAAAGCAGAACATATTTATGTGTACTGAAAATTAGACACGGTTCTGAATAATTCAAGGGGGAAGTGAAGTTCCATTCCCCGCTGATCATAGCATATTTTAAAGCGAGGTGAGCTCATGTCTAAAATATTAGCTTAATTTGAGAGCAAGCCTCTGTGCAGCCCTGGCTGCTGGTCTCTCGGCTCTCCTGGCAGTTGCAGGCAGTGGTTTGTAACATAGTGTTGTGCTGCTTTGATTCATGGATTTTGGACCAGTCTCTAGTGAACAGATGCTGATGGATTTTTTTTTTACCAACTCTTTCACAGGCTAAGGTGTGCAGAGGGAGACTTTGATGAACTCTTGGCAATCTACCATGCTCTGTTGGGCATGCTGAAAAATGCTGGGAGTATGCTGGGGGATCAGATTCTATACGGGGTTGGCTTTTGGAATGGAGATCTGGGGAGACTACGCAGGTTCAGGAAACTCAGGCTTACTGGCCTGGAATTGTGGGAATGAAATCAACCCAACCAATGAGAGACTCTATCACAATGAAGCCAATGTGGTGGTGTCGTTGTAGAGAGGGTTTTTTGTTTGTTTGTTTATTTGTTTTTGTTGTTGTTGTTTGTTTTTCAAGACAGGATTTCTCTGGGTAGCCCTGGCTGTCCTGGAATTCATTCTGTAGATCAGGCTGACCTTGAACTCACAGAGATCCACCTGCCTCTGCCTTCCAAGTGCCGGGATTAAAGGCATGTGGTGCCACAACTGTCCAGCATAGAGAGGGTTTTTAAAAGGAATCCATATGTACTCCTGGTACCAAATTGTAAACAAGAGGCTGGAGGGATGGCGAGGTGGCTAAGAGCACTGACTGCTCTTCCAGGAAACCCAGGTTCTACTCATAGCTCCTGCACTGCATGGCTGCACACAACCTCCTGTAACTCCAGCTCCAGGGGATCTGCCACCCTCTCTGGCCTCTGCTGGCACTGGATATACATGGCACACATGCATGCAGTCAATCCACTCATACAAACAAAACCTCACCAGCTTCCTGAACCAAGAAAAGGATCCCTTGGTGTATTCCCTACTCTTCACGTTGCTGGGACCAGATACCCAACAAGGCAAACTGAAGAGAGAGGTTTATTCTGGCACATTTGGTCATGTGTCTACCCTTGGTGCTTGCTGCCTGCCGTTCGGTCACCATGAGCTGTTTGTAGGCAGAAGGGAGCTGACCCATATTTTGCCTGTGAGGCATTAGCACCCATGTGGGGGGCATCATGGAGCCGTTTTCCCTCCGCCACTGTCATGTACAAGGCCGGAGGGATTTAGGAAGAAAAGAAGTCAGTCACTGGCAAGTGCTGGGAAATTCACAGACACTTCCTCATGCGAGAGAGTGGTTGGGAAGGCGCGTCCTATGGCTGAGTTGAACCATGGTTAGAGAGGGAAGGATATCCCTGTAGATCATGAGTTTGGGTTTGATCTGTCAATGCAGAGCCGTGTGACAAGATCACACTAGCAGATTTAGGTTAGTCTGGCTGATGGGATGGAGAAAAGTGGTTTGAAATAGGAGGGCCAGGGCAATCTTTAGTGGGTGGACTTGGTAAAAGTTTGTGTTGGTTTGTCTGTTTTTCTTACCCTTGGCTGCTGTGGCGCCACCTTAGGCAGCAAGTTGTACGCTGCTCTTGGCGACACAGAGGAGAATGTTAGAGACAGCACAGGGTCACACGTGGGCCCAAGCGGAATAAACATTTTGCCCACTGAGAATGTGTTTCTCCAGTTTGTCAGAGCAAGGTAATGTGCCAGGAATGACACCTGCACTTCTTCATTTTCTAGAGCTTACTGGTGGCTTTGGACTTTTCTGTGCTCTGGGCTTGTAGGAGATTTGCTCTCTCTTTCTAAAGATATTTAAGGTATTTTCATTATTATTTATTAGCTGTGTATAAGGGGAGCGTATGAATGCATGTACCCACAGAAATCTGGGAAAGGCGTTGGTACCCACAGAAATCCGGGAGAGGCGTTGGTGGTTGTGAGCCACCGACGCGGGTCCTGGGAATTGAACTGAGACCTTCGAGAAGAGCATCAAGTTCTCTGCACCTCAGAGCATCCCTCTAGCCTGAGAGTTGACATCTTCAGTATGCTTTACAGCATCTTTCTTCCCCCTAGGTACCAAGGACATCCTTTTGATCCTGGGTCTCATCCCCACTGACCCCTCCTGAGATGTCACAAAGTCTCTTTGGGTCATTCATCACACTGCCTGTCTCCTGGGAACTGGTGCATTCTGGGATCACAGTCTGGGTTTGGATGTAGCTGTTATTTTCATTCCTGGGCCCTGCTGGCACAGGAGTCCAGTCAGCTTGGAGCCTGCCTGCCTCAGAATTGCAGCCCAGTCTCGCACAGACTTGAGAAATGTTCTCACTAGGAATCTCCTGACCCTCTCTGTATTCTCTGGCTGGGGCTCGAAGCCTTCTTTTCCTTTTCAGGTTTAAGTACCTGGACACAAAATCCAGGAAGGAAAGGATCTTCCTGGCTGCTCTGAAGTCACCAAGTGCTGCGATGACGGGGGACACGGAGCCAGCGTGGGGCAAGGAACAGAAAAAGCAAAGGAAGGCATCAAATTAATATTCCAACAAAGGACTTTCCATGGTGGGGCCTTCACGTTACTATTTGTTTTCAGAGCCAAAAGGAAACAGAAGTTTGGATCTTGCGGATGCGGGGTAGGGGGAAGGATGGAAAGCCAGGACCTGCCGGGTGGCATCAGCATTCACCAGCTGGCGGTGGGGAAGTGTGGGATGAGGGAAGGCGATGCGTTCTGATGGCTGTCCACCGACCAGAAGCAGGGAGAGCAAATAACAACACACACTGGCAGCAGATTGTACGCTTGTCATGTTTCTAGGAAAGTGCTAATGAATATTGCTTTAATAACCGCCTCTTCAGCAGTTCACAGCCACCTTCGGTAGCTGGTATTCTGCCCGGTCACTTCTTTGTCTTCGATTGTCCGGCACAGCCCTCTCCAGGCCTTTTAAGAACTCTAGTCCTGGCTACTCCTATTTATAAAAAGTACTGTGGCAAAACTACCCACTACATAAGTGTGCTTGCTGTAAGTTTTTTTTTAATGTATCTTGTGTGTGTGTATATAACACACGCATGCAGGTGTCTGTGAAGTCCAGAAGAGGGTTCCAGGTCTCCTGGCCCTGGAGTTACAGCTGGTTGTGAGGCCCCTGATGTGGATTCTGGGAATGGAACTCAGGTCTCTGGAAGAGCAGGAAGTGAGCTGTCTCCACCACTGTGTCTTCATCACTTTTAAATGAACAGCTCAATGGCATTAAAGTGCTCATGGTTGTGTGATCATTACCACCACCCGTCTCCAGAATTGTCTTCATGTTCCCAACTGCAGCCAAACCATAGCCATTCCGCAGCAAATCACTGTTGCCCTCCTGCAGTTTCTGTCTGCACTATGCTGCTGCTGCTGTGTGTGTGTGTGTGTGCACATGTGTGTTTCACTACTCTTAGCACTTTATGGGAGGGGCATTACGCGGTATTTGTTGTGTGATGGGATTATTTTTTTCTTCATTCCCTTACAGAATGTATCAGAATTCCTGTCCTTTTAAAATATCCCATTATTTGTAAAGATTGTATTTTGCTTATCCATTCACCCGCAGCTAGGGATTTGGGTTGAATCAATGTTTTAACTATTGCCATAAATACTGCTATGAATGTAGGTGTATAGATATCTCTTCGAGGTCCTGATTTCATTTCAGTAAATACTGAAGATTGTTGAAATCCATTATAAATCCATTTTTAATGCCTGTGAGAATGCCTTGCTTTCCGCCGCAGAGATGTTCTTTTATAATTTTACCATCACCAACAGTGCCTATAAAGCTAAAGCCTGTGTCCCAGAGAGCAGCCAGATCTGTGGATGAAGTAAGACGAAGAGAGGAGAGGACATACAGGAATAACTATAATCAGCAAAGATAGGCAAACACAGCATGAAGTGAGGCACAGGTATCGTGACAGCCCAGGATGGAGGTAGGGCTGACTGTGGCCAGTGTGTCCCCTCTTGGTGCTGTCCAGATGTTATTCCTCATTGGCTAGGATATGAGGACCTTGCCACTCGGCAGCTTCCCAGCAGAATGAAGCAGCACCATTAGCCTGGTGCATCACATTCATGGCAGCAATGTGGCTCCTGGGAGATGGCCAAGCCCAGAATCTGCTTTCCAGGAACGTGCACCATGGTGATAATGCAGAGAAAGAACAATATCATTTGAACGCCTTTTCAAAATGCAACTATTTCTGTGTCCTGGCAGGTGGCCCATAGTAACACTCTTTTCCTTTGCTAACTAGAACCAGCTCTTTTAAAGATGAAATTCTGCCTAGAGCACACACTCCTCGCTCCATTGCACATACAGCCACTCATGTATTTGGTCTCTAGAAGAACAGAGGTTAAAGCTCGTCCTGCAATGATGATATCCAAGTTCTAGAGAAGAGAACAGTGTGATATAAGAGGGGGGGTGGACATGGGGGCGGCTCTAGAACAGAGTTGAGAATCTGTCAAGGATGGATGGACAATGCCCCTGGTACAGATAGATGATGCCCTGGGTATGGATGGAAGATGCTCCAAGCTTCTGCAAAAGAGAAGCACAAACTTGGTTCGTTGGGCCCTGGATGCTGCTGGGAGAGAGAAAAAGGAAACAGTGGCCAAACTCCTCCTGGCCCCATGGGCCTTACTTATCCTGTGGCCCAAACAGCAACACAGCAATGGGTCTTCAATATTTTTTATATTAATCTTAGAAAATTTCATATAATCTATTTTAATCATATTCCCACCCACAGCTTCTCCCAGATCACCTCCTCTTCCTTATCTTCCTGGCTTTGTGTCTTCTTCTGTTATTTTTAAAACCCATCAAGTATAACTCATGCTGCCCATATTATATACTCTTGCACGTATGGTCTGTCATCCACTGGAGTGTGGTTGACCTACCAGGCCCTATACCCTTAAAGAAAACTAACTTCCCCTTTCTCGACTGCTACCAATTGCCATCAGGAGACAGGCCTTTGTGTCCACCTCCCTTCTTCATGCTGGGGTTTCTCTCTGGCTTGACTTTGCACATGGCCTGTGCACACATTCACAATCAGATGTGTAATTGCCCTGCTGTGTCCTGAAAACACTTTTGTTACAGTGATCCACTGCCTCTGGCTTGTGCAATCTCGCCACGTGCGTGCAGGAGCCGAGGAGGCCTTAAGAGGACATCAGGTCCTCTGGAACTAGAGTTACAGGAGTTTGTGAGCTGCAATATGGGTGTTGGTCATTGAATCTAGGTCTTTTGCCAGAGAAGTAGCCACCCTTAACTTCTGAGCCCTTAAAGGTTCATTTCTTAACCGAATACTGCCACTTATATCTGACCCACCAGGTCAGACATAAAGCTTTTCTTCCAGGTCTTCACCACAAAGCCATAATCCTGTTTTCACTTGTACTCAGATGCAGACTGGGAAAGAAGCTGGAATGAGTGAGTGGCCCCATGCCCCTTTGTCACTGTCTTATATTATGGGGTTGGTATAGCATTCTGAGAGTCCCAGATATTCAACCCGTGATACATCCCGTGCCTCCATGCCACAGGCAGCTAGGACACCTTGCAGTTTGCGTCATAGCTGTCAAAGATGCAGCTCTCAGATACCCTTATTTCATTTGGTTTAAGTTGCTCAGAATTTCTCCAAAATCCCTTTCCTATGCACGAAGCCTGCTCAGCTACTGGGGAGCTCAGGGCCTGCTCTGCTTCTCCTCCTGCTGGTTCACCTTGAAAAACCAGAATCCTGCAGCAAGGATATCTAACCTGTGACACTCCAGGCTTCTATCCCAGTGGTCCCCCAAACCCCCAGAACTTCATGTTTCAGATTAAACTAGAAAGTTCATGTTTATCGCCAGTCTGCGCCTTTTCTCCTGTCCGGAAAGAATCCAGATCTGCACACTTTCAAGTTTGTATTATTCCAGAAGAAAGCAGTATTTACGACGTTTATCTTGTATTATTATAATAAAAGACAGTACGCAACCCATTCTCTTATGTGTCATCCCTGCCCCAGCAGCCTCTGACCTCAGGTATCTTACTCCTTCTAAGAATGAGCTCTGTATGCTTGTTTTGTTTTGATTTTGGTCTGTGCTGGATGTTTACAGCTGTTTCTTCTCTTTCTTTTCTCCTCCTACCTCTTTTCTTTTGTTCTTTTAAAATCTCTTTATTTTTTATTTTTTTAACAAATGGTCCCAGGGGTGGGGTACCACGGGCAGAGAAGAGGGAAAGTGAGGCTCCCAAGCTCCAACCCCTCCCACCCACCCATTCTCCCTTACATATTTATAATCTATATGCAAGCCCCGGGGTGGGAGTCAAAGGAAAATCCCTCAGTGGGGTGGGGGCAATCCAGGCTCCTTGTCTAACCCCCCACCCCCACCCAGGACGCAGGTTCCTTTGGTCTTCAGGGAGGCCCTTCTTGAGAAGGTGACACTGTCCATTCTTAAGGCTTTGCCATCGGGCGCTGGGCATCTGGTGGGGAGGCTTCCCTGGTAGAGGCCCATGCTCTCAGTCCGGAGAACTCTGCTGTGGAATGTGGGGCCCCGAAATGGCGATTGAGACCAGAGGAGGGCCTTTCCGCTGGAGGAGTCCGCCGTGGCCCAGGACCCCCAAGGTTGCTGCTTCTGGCTGCAGCACTGCTTGCCCCACGCTAGGGTGGAAGGGCCTGGTAGAAGAAGACCTGCCAGCTTCTGGATTTTTCAGCGCTGCAAGCCACTGGGACAGGGAAGTTGCCTGCTGGGGGAGTTCTTATTATCTGCCTTCCTTCCTCCCCTCTGCTGGCCCCAGTCCTCTGCCCAACCCACCCTTGCTTCCCGGGGATGCCCGTATCTGTTCTCCCCTTCCGAGTTTTACTCTCCTCCTCTACAGCCTGGTGGCCAAAGTGGCTTCCATCCTTCAGGGGTCCCAGCTTTAGCAGATGCTTCTACCACAGACTCACAGCTGCCAGCGGTGACCTTTGGCTCCCTGCCACCAGCGCCACTTCCTGCTCCACCCCCTCTTTCTCTGTTACCCGTGGGTTCTGCTCCACAGCACCCCCGGCCTGGCTGTATGGACCCCACCTGCTCCTGCAGCCAGTTTCTTAACAGTGGGGATTGCAGGTATCTGGCTGCACAACCCTTGCCCCTAACCCCAAACCAACAAAAGCAGGTTAAGTCAGCAATAGCCATCTTCTGTGTGAGGCTTAACTGTGTTTGCAGCTCACCTCATTACTGGGCCGTGTTGATTCATCTCTTTTCTCCTGCATCCTTGTTTAATTATTTATTTTTAGTATTCCCCCCCCATAGGCTAATAAATGTCGCAGGATGCAGCCATTGCTTGCCAAGGTCTGTCAGCTGTTTTCCTTTTCCTGTGTCCTCCCACCCCTTTCCTACTTGACTCAGAAACTCCTTGTTTTCTTGGTCGCCTCATTTTCTTCTTCCTGGTTATTAATGGTCTTTTCCCTCAGGGTTGCATCTTGGGGTTAACGATTGACCTTCATTCCCCCTTAGGCATCTGACTCGTTTGAGAGGAGAAAGCATTCTGCCATCTTGAAATGAGTTCTCTTGGGGCAGCGGTGGAGTTGCAAAAACATGCTTCAGGCTCTGTTGTACCAGGCTAGCCCTCTACCTCTCTATGCTTATCCCCACGGGAGCCAGTTGCCCTCCCCACCTGCTCAGATGCTTTTGAAGACTTCCCTGTGGTTGCCTCATTCAGTGATTTTATTGTCTGTAGGAGGCAGGGACCACTGGTCTAGCTGCAAGAATGAAAGCCAGGGAGTAGGTTTGCTGGGAATCTATACACAGAGCGCTTGTGGAAAGACTAGAGGAAGGGGAGACATCACTGAAAGTTTTCGTTCTTGGTTCTTGCACAGGTGACATGATAAAGGAGGCAGTCTGAGTCTCAGCTTGGCTTCAGTTGCCGCACTGCACGGTAGCTGAGGTGGAAGCACCTGGGCTGAGTTAATAGGCCCAGCAGTCACCATGCACACAGGAAAGCAATTGCCCTGCAAACAGACATCTGAACTAATCCTATTCAAAGAATACTGCCTGCTCCTTCAAGACCGAGATCAAGACCTCTCCCGATTTAGCCTCTGAAGAGCCAAGATGAAGCGCCGGATGAAACATTCTTCTTTCTCCATCATTCAAAAATTGTTTATTTTTTTCCTAGATTTGAAGTCTTTGCCTCCTTTTAATAAACCCCAGCACAAAACACCATTGTCTGAGCTGCTCGGCTCTTATCGCGTATTTCATAGGCAGAATATTAATCTTCAGTGTGTTGTTAGCTTTGCTGGCCCACCTTACAGAGTAAGAGTCAAGAACTTACCACCAGTTCCTAGTGGTGTTCTTGATATTTTGAAGCTGTCAATCTCTTCAACTAGATGGAAATATAAATATCTCTGCCTTCAAGGTAACAGATAACACCCAGCTTCTCTGGCAGAACAGGCAGGGCTTGCAAAGATAAAGGAAATCCTTGGATAATTCCTATGCCTCATTTCAAGCCTTATTTTCTCCAAAAATCCTTTTCCTAGAAGGCACTACTCGGCAGTTCTCAGTGGCTTCTCTTCCTTAGCAACCACCACCAGAGAAAAACAAATGGAGCTCAAGGAGATGATGGGTATCTGGGGTGGGGTAGAGATGACCTATGAAGCCCGGACTCAGACCTTGAAGGATGCATGCTTTGCTGTGTGTGCTTGGTGATCCCCTCAAGGCCTCCCCACTAACTGCAAGGCGCAAATATCCCTTCCCCTCAGTTGGAATTTTTGTCTCCTTTCCTCATGAGTTTTTGTTTAGCAGCTTTGTTTATTACACCTGGTCTTGTGCTTGTTGCTGTAACCATTGTTGTACGTTATGGCTTTTTCCCTCAGGAGTTTGTACTTTCTGTGAGGGTTGGATCTATTCCTTATCTCTGTTTTCCTGCTATTCTTGTACTATGTGTGTATGTGTGTGTGTGTGTGTGTGTGTGTGTGTGTATGTATATATGTATGTAGGACAGGGTCTCATTGTGTAGTCCTGATCTCACCATGTAGACCAGGCTGGCCTCCAACTCACAGAGATCCATCTGCCCCTGCCTCCCAAGTGCTGGGATTAAAGGCGTGCTCCACCACATCTGGTGGTTTTATACTTTTAAGTCATTTGATGTTTAATAAATTAGGTTCATTTCAGAGCTCTCCATGAAACCTCCCTTTTTTTAACTTCTTGGTCCAAGTCTGAGGTATATGTGTGAGAGCGTGCAAGTGTATGTGTGTGCACATATGTGTGTTCATGTGTGTGTGTGCATGCATGTGTGTATGTGTACGTGTGTGTGTGAGAGAGAGAGAGAGGGAGAGAGAGACAGAGACAGAGACAGAGAGAGGAGTCTGCCCCTATCTTGCAGGCACAGGGCCAGCTGTAGAACTTGAAGTAAATCTCATGATCAATCACTTGGGCCTGTAGTTTCTTCATTTATGGCGTGAGAAGGTTGAGATCATTACTATTTTACTTCCTCCCATTTCTCACATTTACTAACTCCATGACCGTTATATTCTCAGCAAGGCCTTACCCTGGGTAAGAGCAAACTGAACTGGGAAACATTCCGCAATGCTTCCTATGAATGTGTTCGCAAGCACTACAGTGTACGAATTCTACTGCGGTCACAGGGCTCTGTAAGAATCAGGGTTTAGCTCTTTATCTCTCAGGGCTTTCATTCCTTTGATGAGAAGCACCACGAGCCAGTATGCGACACACCCAGTGCCTGGTAAATATTGCAAGCAACACGGTGGGATACTGAGACAGGGGATACAAAATGACGTATAAGCAAGCCTGTGTAGGCAGGGTGTATTTCTATTGAGATCTAAACATCATAGAGTCCCCCCTTGTGGAGAGTCAGGGGCAGCACCTGTGCTGAGGTCTTGGGCAGCAAGGTGGCACAGGAGTCTGCTACAGCTCGAACAGTGACTGGAGGTTAGCCACAGAGCTCATGGCAAAGATGTTCTTGGAGATTTGGGAGTTGGGAAGTGTCCTGATGTTATTTATTTGTCAAGGGACCTCATTGGTCTTCAGGTGGAGGGAAAAGGACATTCTGTTTTTAGTTTTTGCAAAATTTACTTGGAAGTTTTAAACTGATACACAATAGTATATATCCATGTATGCCATGTGTAATGATGGAATCTAAATCCAGATGCATTGCTTCACATCTGCTTACCATTCTTTTGTGCCTGGGACCCTCAAGTCCTTTCTTCTTGCTCTTAATATGATGTACCACAGGTTGTGGAGCACCATGTGCCTCTCTGCTGTGCAGCATAACCCTGTTACTTATTCCTCCTTCTGACCGTGTTCTGGTATCTATTCTCTGACTTCCTGTATCCTTTCTCTGCTCTTCCTGCTCTCAAGAGACCATTATTCTGCCTTTTTATTTGAAGCCACCTTTTTAGCTTTCATGTTTAAATGGCCCTTTGGAGAAGCCACAGCCCAATCTGGCAGGCCTGGCAGGAGATTCATGAGTGAAGTCTGTGGGTGATGACAGTGGTGGCCCCAAGGGGAAAGTAACGGACTGGTGATGGACTTTGGAGGTCAGCTCCACAGCTCTTGTTGATGGGTTGTGTTGAGTTAACATAGGGGAAAATTCTTGATTCCTGGTTTTGATGCCCATAATAGCACTGATAGCTTAGGGAGAGAGTATTGAGGTAAGCACTAGGCAGGGCTGTTCCCTCTGTAGTTACCAACCAGGAGCAAGCCTGGTTGCTAATATCTAATCATGGTACAATCTAAATTCTGAGAATATCCCACCTTCCATGCCTGCTGTGTGAACTAAAACCTAAAACTAACTTGGTTTCAGAGATAGGCAATGTGAAGAAACACAGCATCTGAATGCTGTATAGAACTCTATGCACCCCCACTAGAGGCTGAGTCAAAATGAAACAAAATGGCGTTTGTTTCTTCCCTATGAACTGTGCAACAGAGCTTGTGCTGAGCCCGCAGCTCCTTTAGTGGCTTCCAGAGTCACTCAGCTCCCTACTGCCAGTAAAAGGAGCATTAATGCTACTCGTAGGTATTGCTGAACAGAAAAATACAAAACAGCAACAACAGACTACTCACAGTCATAGGGAGCCCATTCTGGTGCTGAAAATGCATGGCTGGTATTGAAGCACTTTAGCTTGCTTGATGTTACAGAGCCACACCCCTAAGATGAACCCTCTCTCTCCAAGCAACTATCAGCTGCCAGCAGCTCCTCAGCTAGGGTGGGACCTTGTGCCTACCTCCACTGGGTTTTGTCTATCTTGCTCTTGTGCAGTCTTGTGCGTGCTTTCATAACCACTGTATGTTCATATGTTAACTACACTACCGTGTCATGCTTTTGCATATCTATGCCTGGGACTGTCCTGGGCTTAGAGAGAGGCAGGCATGGGGAAGCAGAGACACTGTTCTCCTGGAGCCTATGCAGATCTGAAGGGAAGAGAGTCATGAACAGATAATAGAGCCGAGCTTCATGGTTAGAGAGAGGTATTCAGAACAGAGTGATCATATGCCCCATTCCCATGTGGTGTTCCATCTGAGTCTGGGTCTTACACAAAAGGCTGCATATAAATGTTTGTGGTAGCTTTATTTATAATCATTAAAAGAAGGGGGATCAACCCAGTAACCTTCTCCTGGGGAGTGGCTAAACACACAGGGTGGAACACATGAATCTCCATGCAAATGCAGTTTCTGAAAGACTGAACATGGTAGGTAAGCCTTGGGTGCACCTTGTGAGACACAAGAGTCACAGCACAAAATCTGAGCACTGGATATTGCATGGAGGAGAGTTCTGGAAAACACAAATGTGTAGACATGGAAACCAGATCACGTATTGCTAGGGTCTGGGGCCAGTGAAAGTTTGGTGACCTTTAGAACCGTTTTACAGTCAAGATGATGTATGAAAGCTGTTGGTCAACATTTGAAGAACTTTATAGTAAAAGACAGCTAAGTCCATAGAATATAAATTATGGAATAATAGAAAGGGAGGAAATCCTGAGAAGAAAAAAACAATCTGAATAACAAACGATCTGATCGTTCCAGTCACAGAGGTTTTGAGGGCGAAAATGGAAGGAAGTGGGAACGTGAGGGGGAATGATGAGGATCAGCACTTCTTTTGTGAGGCAGTGAGTGCCTCATTAATCAACAAACAGCTGCAGGATGCCTGCTATGTGCCAGGCTCCTGTGGACACAGAACAACCCTGGCATGCTTCGCCCACAGGTGTGTACACTTGTACAGCATTCTGAAGGAACACCTACTCAATGGCATTCTTAGAAGAACTATTTAAAAACCCCAGACAACCTAAAACCTAACTATAGGAAAAGTTGTTAAGTAACTACGAATATTAAAGGTGGTGAAGGGCCAGGTGTGATGGTGCTCTCCTTTAATACCAGTACTCCAGAGGCAGAGGCAGGCAGATTTCTGTGATTTTAAGGTCAACATGCTCTGGAGAGAGAGAGAGAGAGAGAGAGAGAGAGAGAGAGAGAGAGAGAGAGA
>LOEQ01003406.1:87881-102368 GCA_001685075.1 Bramus lutescens
GCCCATAAGAAGCAACCGGCTGCAGTGTCAGGAGCCTGTGCTGTGGACATGACATGGACCAGGAAGCTGAGGAAACAGGTTGGGTGGGTGCAGTAGTCAAGGTTTATCTGGAGAGGCCTAGTTGTATAATGTAGGATGCTACCTCTTAGCTTTCCGTAGAGGTGCCGCCATCTTGGAATCAAGCCCTCAGCACAAGAAGAGCTATAGAGGACATTTCAGATGTTTGCAACCAGAAGATTACCCAGCAAAATGGCGGGCATGGCCACTGCTGGAATCAGTAAAGCCACTGTTGAATGACAGAATAGTGGGCTCTGACATTCCTGGTTCTGAAGAATCAGATCAGGATGTTACAATCCTAAAACCCTTACTTTTTTGGCGAGTGGTACCCAACATTTTTAAAAAGAGGGGGTCTAGAAAAGAAAAGCCGGAGATGGCTAGTAAGACAATAGATGATGAAAACAATTGTGTCCCAGCACAGATGGCAAATGTTCTTTCCAAGGAACAGAATTCACCCAGCCAGAGTACAGTCTAATAGTCAAGCATATTTCACAGTGTGATCATAATGAAACTTTAAGTGCCTGATCTTTTGTTTCAGTGATGTCAGTTTAAAGAACTTTGTATTCATTTCAGCATTAAAAGGGCATCAAAATAGGGCTTATGCCTTCAACAGCTCAAATCAAAGCTTTTAGAGGTCCCGTTAAAAGATACTGTGAAATACTTGTAATGCCCGAACACATTGCGGCTTGATATACAGCCTAAATTCTGGTTTAGAGCAAAATTAATTAATAGAGGTATCTACTCAGACATTGCTCCAGCACTGTTTTTTTTAAATTATAACTTAAATAGACTATGCCATTTTTTCTGCTTGCTTAATATAAAGAAACAATGAACTGAAAAACAGGTCAAGGGTAGAGTTACACCCCAGCACCCAAATCCCAAATTGTGTGAGAACAGACATTTTGAGAGCAGGATGTATCTGTATCATTGTGTATTGTTTCTATCTTATATATGTACATATATATACACACACATGATTACTACAGATTGTATTCTGGATTGTTAAGTACAGGAAAAATTAATAGTATTATTATGTTATTAGCAGAGGAAATGGTGGAGGGAAACACGATTACTTAACAAATATATTTATGTGTAGACAATGCTGACACATTCTCTGAACTGAGCAGCCCATGGGACTCTTGCCTAGATCGGTTATCCCAGAGGAATCTACCCAAATATTCCTGAGAGCATTCAGCATCCATTTGCACACGTGTGTGTGCAAGTGCACAAGTATTTGTGTGTATGTATATGTATGTGCCTGTGTGTGTGCGCACATGTGTTACTGTGTGCGTGCATGCATGCATGTGAGTGTGCCTGTGTGTGCATATGTGTTTGTGTGTACATGTGTGTGCATGTGAGTGTGATGTGTACAAGTGTGAGTGTGGGTATGTGTGTGGGGGTGAGTGTGCATGTGAGTGTGCATGTATACAAGTGTGAGTGTGCATGTGAGTGTGTGGATATGTGTGTGGGTATGAGTGTGACTGTGTGTGTGAGTGTGCATGCATGTGTGTGAATGTGAGTGTGCATGTGTAGAAGTGTGAGTGTGGGTATGAATGTGCATGTGAGTGTGGGTATGTGTGTGTGGATGTGAGTGCATGTGTGCATGTGTGTGTGCATGTGAGTGTACATGTGTACAAGTGTGTGTGTGAGTGCATGTGAGTGTGTGGGTATGTATGCATGTGTAGTTGTGAGTGTGTGCATGTGTGTGTGAGTGTGCATATGTGTGTGTATGGCACACGAGTGGTGGTCAGAAGACAACTTGCAGGAGTCAGTTCTCTCCTTCCATCTAGTGAATCCCTGGTATTGAACTCAAGTCATCAGGCAGAGCAGCAAGCATCTTCACCAACTGAACCATCTCACTGTGCCCCAAATCTAGTTTTAATTATGTAAATATACAGTATATGCCTATAAATTTTAAATATTAATCTCTCTGTTTTGCAAATAAACATTTCTCCTTTACTAACATTAGTTTTTAAATGTTCTGTTGATTAAATACAATAAGATAGTGAGTATAAAATGATGTATCTTCTCCATAGGTATAAGGAAGGTTTTAAGCATTTTTGAACATTTGATAAAGTTTATCTCTTTGTTTCATTACCATTATTTATTTTATTTTTAAGATTTATTTTTATTTCATGTGTATGGGTGTTTTGACTGCCTGCGTGTATATACACCATGTGTGTGCAGTGCCTGAGGGGGCCAAAAGAGGGTGACAGATCCCCTGTAACTAAGTCACGGTTGTGAGACACCCTGGTGGGTGCTGGAAGCCCTACCCCAGTCCTCTGCTAGAGCAGCAATTGCTCTAACTGCTGAGCCTTCCTCCAGCTCCAACATTGTTCATTTAATAAGTAGTCACTCAAATTTCAGTGCATTTATAACAGTGAAGTTGAGAAGAAATCTTTAAAAATTGAGTTCTGTTTCTTTCCTTATGACATATAGGTTGGTAGAATATTACAGCTGTCAGGGACTGAAGAGCTCACTCAGCTGTAGTGTCATAGAGATGAGGACACTGGGCTGAGAGACAGCGCTTGACCAAGGAGCTAATAGCATCATGGTGCTATCATTTGAGCATAGGTCTCCTGCCCCTCTTTAGACTTATGCTCTCCACTCTCTCATCATAGGTCACAGACCACCCTGGGAAAGAAGAATTTTGCTCTCCTCCCTACACCCATTATGAAGTCCCTCCCACTTTCTATCGCTCTGCCATGCTCCTTAAGCCCCAGCTGGGACTGGGCGCAATGTCCCGTCTCCCATCTACCAAAAGCAGGATCCTGATCGCAAGTCAGAGGTCTTCCACGAGTGCCATTCATCCACCCGGACCAATAACAACAGCTGCCAGTTTCTACGGTTCTGATCCTTCAGGTAATTAAGCCTAACAACGGCTCTCTTTTCCTGTTGTGTGTTTAATATTAACTATAAAACATTGCGGCTGTCTACTTCTGAATGCTTCTAGTTCGTAAAGAAGCCTTTCCTCACCACTCCGTCTGTCTGTAGACACAGATGTTCCTGAGAACTCCCCTGTTGGAGCCGTCATCTTCCGTGCCATCTTCACATCAGTGGTCCCTATTATCACCTCCTGACTTCTTCCAATTTCTCCTTTCTTTAAAACTCCTGTAGACTCCGAAGACTTGATCTGGACGTTAGTTTTAATTGCTAGAAGAGATTCTCAATGAGGGATTGTCTATATCAGGTTGGCTTGTACATGCCTATGTGAGATTGTCTTCATTACGTCAGTTGATCTGGGAAGACCCAGCCCACTGAGAGCAGCACCATCCCCTGGACCCAGGGTCCCGGATTGTTTAAGAGTGATGACTACCACTGTTCATTTTATAGCCCTTGACATAATATTAGTATTTACATTTTGTATACAGAAGTCTGCATATTATCCTTAGGATAAATTATTTGAAATTATTGTGTAAAAATATGCTTAAACTAAAAAAAAACATGTGTTTATCTTTTTATTTTATGTGTATGACTGTTTGCCTGCATGTATACATATGTACCACATGCATGAAGCACGCATTGAGGCCATAAGATAGCATCAGATTCCCCTGTAATTGAAGTTAACAGAACATTGTGAGTTGTCATGTGGATGCTGAGACTAGAACACTTGTCCTCCAAAATCCAACAAGTTCTCTTAACCTCTGCACCATCTCTCCAGCCCCGTTTGAACGTTTTTTCAAGGCCAACTAATTTTCTAGAAAATTTATAGCAGTTATTTTTGCTGTAGAGTTCCACGAAAGTCCCATGCCCTTGGCTCTGTTGGAGTTTCATCATCTCATTGTTGAGTCAAGTTTCATCTGTCGCTCAGACTGGCCTAGAACTCACTCTGCACTCGAGGCTGGACTCAACGTACTCCTGTGTCTGCCTCCTGAGTGCTGGGGTTACAGATGTGAGTCACCATGCACAGTGAGCATGGTGATTATAGTTGGAGAGAAACTTCTTCATCTCTTTGCTCTTTATCACTTTGAGAATTGTCATGCACTCAGAGAGTTATTGATGGCCTTAGTCTTATATATATATATANATATATAAGCTTTTGTCTTTGTAGTTCCCGTGACAGCTGTATATCTTAACGGAATTGCCTGTGCTTGGAGCTGGTACAAGTCCACCATGATTCAGTCAGTAGCTAACAGTTCCTGGGGGCTGTCAGCACTGATCCTGGTATGGAGACAAAGCAATCAACACACAAAAACATCCTGCCCTCTGGGAGCTGAAAGTTTAAAATCTGAGGCTGATTGAAGTCAGTAAGTTACATGGTCGGTTGTGGTAAATAAGTAATGCTGAAGACAATGAAACATTGGTGAAGGAGAAAGAGGAGGTTTTGGGCAAGAGGAGGGGGATGTCATTTTGAACGGAGTGATCAGAAAGGCCTCCCTGAGAAAGTGTCCTTTAAGCCACTCTCAAGGGAAGAGGAGAGAGGGGCCCTGGTGGATGTCTGCAATATTGCCTTCCAGGCAGAGGGAGGAGCCTTCCAGGCAGAGGGAGGAGCCAGTTCAAGGCTCCACCTACGAGGAAGCTAGAAGGGAAAGGGCCAGAGAGGAGAGTGGCAGGGGAGTGGGATCAGGATGGTGGAGTTGGGGTCTTATAAAGCCATGGCATTGTGGGGATTTGACTCACTGTGAGTCAGCCCTTGAAGGGCTTGGAGACAGGATGACATGGTCCAGCTCTAATTTAAGCAAGAAGTCCTTGACTGTGTTGTGGAAAGCAGACCACCCAATAGTTCACATTGTAGGGCTCATTTCTGGAGTCTGTGCTGAGTGATTGTGTATTCACAAGGTCTCTCCATTTGGGCTGTGGGGATGTGGAACAAATTCAAGCTGTTGTGAGCTGTGAGAAGTTTTATCCTTGGCTGCCTAGCAACTCATCTCAAAATTTTGTTCCCTCAGTCTTGGATGGTTTTTTTTCCTTTTTATTCTGAGATTGATAGTCACTGAGAGCAGTGGTTCTCAACCTTCCTAATGCTGTGACCATTTAATATGGTTCCTCATGTTGGGGTGACTCCCAACTATAATGCTATTTTTGCTGCTACTTCATAACTTTAATTTTGCTACTGTTACGAATCATAATGGAAATGTCTGATATGCAATCCCTGTGAAAGCCATTTGACCCCATAGAGATCATGACCCACAGGTTGAGAAATGCTGGTTTCATTCCGAGACTGTAATGGAAGTTCTTGAATAGTCTGTCCTCAAG
The DNA here is from genome assembly GCA_001685075.1 of Bramus lutescens. Classification (NCBI taxonomy): domain Eukaryota; kingdom Metazoa; phylum Chordata; class Mammalia; order Rodentia; family Cricetidae; genus Bramus; species Bramus lutescens. The sequence goes on from LOEQ01003406.1 coordinate 93,135, forward strand.
ACGTGAAGACTCTCTGCTGTCTGCCCCACACACCCTAGTGTCTTGAGCATCCCAAACACTGCCTTCCACTCCTCCTCTGTTCACATTCCTCCTTCCCATGATGCTCGCTAGAAACTGCCTCCGGGCAGACAGCCAGGGTCATGGTGGGGTGTACTGTGCTCACTTTATTTCCTCTCAAGGACCACAATCCTGCCAGGGCTCTTCTGCCATTGCTGAGAACACCAGTTGCATGTGTGTGCACACATGTTGACTGTCCTCATTTCCTAACTCGTCAAGGCAGACTCTGTGCTGTTGATGCTTCTTGGGTAGGATGTCCTTTACATAACCACAGAAGCTTTTTGTCGCTACTAAATATAAAGTTCTGCTTCTGTGTCTATGCTTTTATTTTTAGATTATTTACTTGGTGCTTATTTGCCCTGACTGTTTGAAGGCTGTCTTTGGTGTGTGTCACTACATGTGGTTTTGTGTTTAACCACCTGTCTTTGGCACATGTCTGCACATGGTTGTGGTTTTGTGTTTAACCACCGTCTTTGGCGTGTGTCTGCACATGGTTGTGGCTTTGTGTTTAACCACTGTCTTTGGCATGTGTCTGCACATGGTTGTGGTTTTGTATTTAACCACTGTTCATCCTCTGTAGATTTAGATTCTCTGTCCTGCCTACTGGACATTTTCATACCTGTTTTACAAGGTGTCGCCCAAAGCTCTGAAGAGCATCACATTGGTGAAAGAGTGCTGGTGACAGCATGGATGCTCCCTCTGTGACCCAGCATTTACACATTTTCAATGTCAAGTGAGCTCTTGTGTTCTAAAAATCTAAGAACTAGTTTGATACGTGAATCCTAATATGTTAACTATTTTTTTCCCAGCCCAGTTAGGAAGTCTCTTAAGGGTCTCATCGCCCTCTAAGCTCTGAGTTAGTCAGGGGAGGCCCCAGTGCCTCCATTCCTCTGCTGGGTTTGCAGGCACCTGGGTATATTGCAATGGTCTAAAAGAAGTGTACAGACAGACCACACCATCCTGTGCCACTCCATGCCACCCCGTCCCACCCCTCGCCATCCCGTGCCATCCTGCACCATCCCACAGTGCAGCTCCTTCAAGGGTTCCTGTCTCATAGTCGCTGCTATTTCCTAAGACTTACAGATCATGATGTCACCACAGGAAGAATCAGTGGACCCTAGGGCTTCCTGATTCTTAAATCTTTTCTGGTATTTTTTTTTGAGGGCAGCTCTTTCTGTCTCCAAAGTCATGTCAAAACCAAGCTATTGCTGTCCTCTGGCCTGAGTGTGAAACTCAAGACATTTGAGGCGCTCAGAGCACAAAGGGGCTCCAGATCCTTTTTATATAGGCATGAAATCTCTTCCATGGAAGCCATGATTGTCTACAGAGGAGTTTACTATTACAGCCTCCTCTTCAAGAGTTAGGAGAAGACCCTGCTTTTCTACACTGTCTTTTTAAAGCTCTGTATGTTTTATGTTCTTTCTTCAAAAACAAATCTTTAATGGCCCCAACATGCAGAACCTGTTAACCTGCCAAGTGTGCCATGTGGTGAAATGTAATTTGCTTGCATGGTAATGTATTTGAAACACATTCGCTTTTCTCCCTGAAAGCTTAGTGCCTTTATATGAGGCAATGCAAGAAAGAAATGTAATATTTTCTGATAGGAGCAGTTAAGGCGTTGAAAGATTTTTTTGAAGGATAGATGATAAAACTTCATTCTATAAATAGCTAGAGAAATTCTTTCAGCTAAGTTGGAAGACTTTCTCTCAAGATATAGGCATCAGTGTTACAGATTCTGATTATCAAAATAAAATTTATTTTGGATTTTGACATGCTATGCAGACATTTTTGCAGGGACTTTTTTAAAAAAAAAGTTAGGATCAATCTCACCAAGTTTAGTAAGTGAAGAAATTATTAACATATTTTGAAAAGCAAATAAATGGAATTGGAATATTTGAAACCAGCCCTGTACAACTGATGATGCAGCTGAAAATTTAGCAAAATACAAGCCTGTGATCAGTATCTATAGATAAGAATTCTAAAATAAAGTAAGGTGTGTTAGCTCACGCCTTTATCCCAGCACTTGGGAGGCAGAGGCAGGTGGATCTCTGAGTTCGAGGCCAGCCTNTTCGAGGCCAGCCTAGTCTATAGACCTAGTTCTAGGACAGCCAGGGCTACACAGAGAAAGCCTGTCTCAGAAAATAAAAAAAGAATTCTAGAATGAAAATGTTATTTTTCCATCCCAAGACTGCACCGAAGCAAATAATCGTGTTTTGAAATCTCCTGTTGGCATATGAAAGCGAGTCTTAATGCATTTAGTTGCTCTGTATGGGTGTCTCAGCCTCTGCAGATTGGAGCCCGGCTGGATACTAGGAAGCATGAAGCTTGGACACCCATGGAAGCTGTCCGGAAGCTGCTGGCACTGGACCTGTGCTGAGCAGCACGTATGTTGTGGGACAGTGTTAGCAAAGTAAGGATTGAGTGGGTACACCCTGGTGGGGCACCTGGGGGAGGAACAGGGCCCAAATGACTTCATAGAGTGGATGCAGTACAATGAAGAGGCCCCAGAGGAAACACATGACAAAGACATGGGGTTCCAAGTTCCTTAGGAATCAGGCAATTTCTGTGCACGGAAGAGGTGTGTGTGAGGGTGGATGTCACTGGAAACAAAACTAGTGGGTAAATTGGGGCCAAGTATTGAAGAGATTTCAGGGCTAGACTAACCTTAAAGGGTTCTTGTTTTGTTTTGCTTGTTGGTGAGGAATTAGGAATCTTTAGGTTTCAAATATGAAATTGACATTGTCTGTTTTGAATATAGGTCATGGTAGGGGGGTGTATGAGGAATCTGTTTTCATGTGAGAGCCCTGCATGAGAGTCCTCATAGAAGAGCATGAGATGCTAATGTTTTATACTTTTTCATATTTCCCAGGTTTTTGTAATGCCATACTTCATTTTCAAATTATTTTTGTTTTTATTTTATGCACATGAGTGTTTTTGCCTGCATGTAAGGCTGTGCACTTATGCATGCAGTGCTCTCAGAGGCCAGAAGAGGGCATCAGATCCCCTGAAACTGCAGTTACAGATGGTTATGAGCTGCCATGCGGCTGCTGGGAACTGAACCCTGGTCCTTTGCGAGAACAGCCAATGCTCTTAGCTGCAGAACAATCTCTCTATACACCCAGCGTAGACACCTTGTTTTTGTGAGCATCGTAGCTTTGAGATGAGGGTCTACGCTGTAGAAGTCAGGCTGGTGGAGGGGGAGAGATGTGTTCTCAGGGCTCATGCTGATCTTTTTCAGGTCTGCAGTTTTCTGAACCTCCGTCTCATTGCCTCTGAAATGGGAAGAATGGCAGAATTAAAAGCTTCCAGCTGTTGATTGAGCTCAGTATTAGCTCCTGATACTCAGAAGGCCACTGGTTAATCAGAACCCCTCATCAGGCCTCCAGGGCCCTGGGGCCAGCTTCCCCCTGGCCTTCTCCTGCAAGTCTTTTGGATCCTCTTGTTCCATACATACTGACCACTGTGGCCTCCATCACTCCAGGCATGCTGTAGCCTCTCTTTCTGACTTGACAGTCTTGTGCTTACTCCTTCAGAATGCTGTTCCCGCAACACCCTCCAATGCTGACTTGGTCTCATCACTTAATATTTCATCATCCATGTCTCTGCATCTAAGAGGCATACAGCTTTGACCGTACCATGGTACAGCAGCCTCTCCTCAACCAGGTACCTTCAACCCGCCATCCCTTGTGTTTCTTTCATTGACTTGGGGAAGGTTTGCCAGTATCTTACTTTGCTTTTGCATAATTATTAGCATTCAGCCCTCCGCAGCGTGCAGCCTATGAGAACAGAAGGATTTAAAAATTCAGCAGCCGTGAGGGACCAGCCGAGGGTGGGCCATCTGCATCTGTCTTCTTTCCCTTCTTCCCCCAGGCTCAGCAGTCATTGGAGAAAGGGGGGAGGGTAAAGGGGTGTAAGAGTAGAGGGTAGGGAGAGCGGTAAGATGCTGTTTTCTGCCCTCACCGTGACCGTACAAGCACATGCACTCACAACTGTCGTTTCTGCACAAGACCTGGACGAGATCAAGCCTCTCAGAAGTCCAGCACGTCCAGGGGAGGGACTGCCCTGTCTCACTCCTCGCTATGTGTCTATTAGCCGCTGATGGCTTCTGGGTGGGGAGGTGGCCTTTGCTCTGGGTCTGTGACTGCTGGTAGATTGCCTATGTCCCAGTGGGTGGCCCCACACCCATACTTATCTGGGCAGCACCCACTGGACTCAATGAGTTATTAATAATAATTTCCAGAAGGACAAGCAGTTTGGTAGGTCTTGGCAGAGCAGGAGGGAGGTGGTAGGAAGTGGGTATAGCATATTTATATGTATATATGTTTGTGTGTGTATATATATATCGTATTTACATTGTATACAGGCACGGAACATTCAAAGAATGAGTTAGAAATAATTTTTTTTCAAAAAACAGGAGGAAACACAGTATCTTTATTATATATATATATTTAATATATAATTATGGCTGCACTGCGGTGGTATCTGGTGCTTTCCCATTGCCATCAAGAAATGGCAAGAGCCTGAGTGTTTTGAAGTGGGGTGAGCCAACTGAAGGCTAGGCAGTGAACATGTTAGGCTATTCATGGTTCAACCGAATTCACTCAGCTCTGCCGTGATGGTGAAAATCAAGCAAACGAAACCAGGCAGAATCTGCGAAGAAGAACCGTGGCTGCTTTGGAATCGGCCAGCCCTGTACCTATTTTTCTGAGGCCTCTTGTGGGCCAGGTGCCAGTCTATGTTCAGGATACACAGCTTCAGGACTCTGTGGGGCACAAAGAGTTCAATCAATAATTGCCATAGACGCAGTAAGTATTTGCTAGTGGTGGTCGAGAATGTACGTGGAGGTGTATCCATGTGAGCAGAGCGGAGCTCAGGAGAGATGCTGCAGAGAAGGGGAGTCGTGCCACAGCTTGAAGGATACCCAGGAGTTTGCCAGGCTGGGGAAGTGGAAAGGAACGAGAGGGTGATCTGGATCTGCTGTGGGGCGGCTGTAACTCTAGAGGGACTCTGGGGGAATCTGTTGTGGCATTGGAGGTAATAGCGAACAATTTAATGACACGTGAGAATTTGAGATTCCTGTAGGCATTACATAGGAATATCTAAAAGGAATATTTGGCTACAGAGAAACATTGAGCAAGGATATCAATGTTGGGTGATTGCCCCATGGACGTGTCCAAAAGCTATGAGAATGGATGAACAGATCCTGGGAAATGGAGACAAGGTAAAATTAGACAGGCAAAAAGGAGATTGACCAATTTCCGAAATAACAGAAGCAGAAAGCCAGCAGGAACTAGAACCCTAGGGGAGGGGGACCAAGAGACTCCATGAGAATGCAGTGTCTGGGTCAAAGGCGGAGTTTCTGAAGCAGGAAGGGACCAAAACGAAAGTGACCAATATGGTTTCACAGGAGGCAGGACGAGCAGAAATGCCAGGAGGCTGTGGAAATGGGAAATTAGGCAGCAGTTGGTGACCTAGTTTTCAGTGAGCACTTTTATTCAGACATGGTGTCGGAAGTCACATATTCGTGGGGTGCTGCATGAGTGGAAAGTGAAGAAGTAGAAGCAGTCAGAACAGACAGGTTTCTAGGTACTAGCGAATGCAGAGAAGAGTCAGGGTGTTAGCTGGAACAGGGAGTGGGGCCAGGCTGCATTTCAGAGTGTGGCAGGAGATAATCTGGACTAGGAAGGAGAGAGAGGCCTGGGGGAGAACTTGGCCATAAGTGTCCCCTAGAGAATGATGAATGATGGGATTGTGGCCATGTGCAGAAGGATGCATCTTGGGATGTAAGGCAAAGGCAATCGCTCTTCAAATGCAGATAAGAGGGAAATAGATTAAAGAGAACGAGGAGCAGGTGAGGTGTGTTAGGTCCTGGGTTAAGAGAGCAATATATTACCGCCACCTAAATTCTACTCCACTGTGGCGCTGAGTGATGATTGAATCAGATGGCAAGGGAACATGGCCTAATTGCAATTCCTTTGGCATTTTAAAAAATTTCTCCATTGCAGGAGATTAAATCCAAGGCCTTACAGATACTGGGCAAGGACTCTACTAAGTTCTGCCTCCAGATTTTCCTTGGGGAGCTTTAAAATATTTACTTATTCATTCGTTTTTATGCGTATGTATATGAGCCCACATGAATGTATCTGCACCTTGTGTATGCTGGAGGCCAAAGGGATGCATTGGAACCCTGGAGCTAGAGTTACAAATGATTGTGAGCCTCCATATGGGTGCTGGGAATCACAAAGTGTTCTTAACCCCAGAACCATCTCTGCAGACCCCTTCTTTGTTATCTTAATGATCCAGATGCCCCAGAGATTTAATCTGAAATCTGCAAAATGAAGCATTTCAGTCTGTTCTGGTGTTCGGCTTGTAATACATCTCATTCTCAAACCATTTCCAACATCAGTGATGTAGACATTGGCTATGGCTGTGTGTACATTGTCCAATGAGCGAACAGGGCTGTCCCAGGCATAATAAGTGTTTTTGTTAAGAATTTGTGACCCATGAGATTATGGAGCCTGAGCACCATCACCATGACAGCTGTCTGCAAGGTGTAGACCCAGGAAAGCTGCCGGTACAAGAGCAGGGAAGATCCATATCCCGGCTCCAGCACTCGGGCAGAGGGAATTCAGTCTCTGCCCATCTCTTGATCCTATTTAGATTTCAACAGATTGATGCCCACTTACACTGGAAAAGCCTCTGTTCTACTCACTCTGCCAGTTCAGTTGCTAATTTCTTCATGCATGAGTAATTTATAACCCAGTACCCAAATATCCGCTTAACACTATATGTGTCATTGGCCTTCTAACCCTGTGGGTCAAGTTCACTTCAGAATAGACTGGAAGGGGAGGAAGAAGAAAGAAAACCCAAGGATGAGTGATGCCAGCTGCAGCTCACCTGTGTGACAAAAGCTATCTGATCAATTAATCCATCTGTACTTGTTACTTTCTTATAAAAAGAGGACAGATGGTCTGGACACTTGCATCTGCCTATTCTTGGCCTCGAGTTACTGTGGGATCTCAAGGTGTCTGTTTTGTTTCTCATTATAGATGAACCCCCAGAACAGTGTCTTTTCTTCAGGTTTTCATATTCTCAAAGTAGGTGTGCCATAGTTTGGAGTTTAACATGACCCCTGAAGTCCATGTGTCAAAGGTCTGTCCCCATGGCCACAATGCAGAGAGACAGCAGAACTTTCGAAAGGTAGGGCCCAGGGGGAGGTCCTTAGGCTGCTGGGTGTGTGTCCTTGAAGGGGTTTGTGCATCTTGGTCTCTTCCTTTTCTTTTGCCATCAGGACAGGAGGTGTGTGTTTTGTTCCCTGTGGATATCATTTTGCATCCTCATCAGACAGACAGTGGGCTGTCCAATTATAGACGAGCAAGAAGCCTATTTTCTTTCTGTTCATTTGACACAGCCTAGATTTCAACTGAATACTTATCAGTTTGGTCTGTGGGCTTATCTGTGAGGGGTTGTCTTCATTGTTAGTTGATAGAGGGTGTTAGCCCATTGTAGGTGGTGCCATCCTTAGGCAGGCGGGTATGTGCTGTATGAGAAAGGTAGCTAAGCACAAGTATGTCTCCTGTCCAGCCAGCCAGCAGCATCCTTTATGGTTCCTTCTGTACCTCTTTGGTTGTGAAGTGAGTTCCGTGATTAAAGGTAATGCTATATGAAAAAGGAAGCAGTTCCTGCCTCGAGTTCCCTCAGTGATGGACTGTAATCTGCAAACTGAAACAAATCCTTTCCTCCCTTAAGTTGCTTTTGTTGGGAGTGTTTTAGCACAGCCACAGAAAGCACACCAGAACAGTTGGTTTTCCCAGATGATCTGCTACAGTGTTGGAAAACTGACCAACATGGGACTGTGTGTTGTCCTCTAGTCTTCTATTCTTTCCCAGTCCTAAACCATGACCTCCAAGCACAGGTTCAGAAGGTGGCGAGCATGGACGGGGCTGGGCAGGCAGAATCTCAGGCTGAGTCAGTGAACAAGGGAATCGGGTGTGAGCATTGCCTGGATGCCAGCCGTGTCCTGGGCTCTCTCTTCTCAGGACCTTCTCCTCCTCCCCTCAAGGCCTCATTCTGGGACTTTCGATTCTGTGGTCTTTGTCTTCGAGGCTTCTCACCTCGCTCCTCCCAGGACCCCGTGTCCTGCACTCTTTGGTTTACATGTTTGTTTTATCTAAGTGCATCCCCAGGAGTTAATTTCCAGAGAAAGAGGGATCAGAGATGGCCACAGGGTGGAATTTTCCGTTTCTGAGGACGTTTTTAAGCTTCCCCCACTGCATTAAAAGTCATTTTCTAGGCTGGAACTAGATTTCTTTCAAAAACTCACAACTTCAGTTGTTCATCAAGAGACATTTTTATGCCAATTCGATAAAAGAAAATTTGTAGGTGACCTGATTTCTTTTTCTTAGTGTGTTTTGTAATTCTCTCTTCTCATTATTGTTTTTGGGGTTTCCAGGTGTGTGTGTGTGTGTGTGTGTGTGTGTGTAAATGGGCACACAAACTGGTCATTATGTCAGAAAAGAGGGAGAAGAAGAAGCACTAGTTAGAATAAAGACTTGGATCTACTCTCTGCTGATAGCCACGCTGTGTTCTTGCTACTAACCTCAGTCTCTGTCTCTCTGATTCTCTCTCCACTTCTCTTCTCTCCATCCCTCTCCCCTTCCCTCCCTCCTTCCCTCTTTCACTCCCAGTGATTGTTTTTAATTTAGTGTGGACCACTGCCTTTTATTTGCATGATTTTTCCTACCAAATCTTCCTCAGGCATTTTAGACTCTTAGACTTGCTTCATTTTCTACCTTCTGCTGAATTTCTGTTTTCCCATTTATAAGGTCGAAGATGCACTCTCCATTACTCCCAGCTTCCTTCCTGTGCACATTCTCCCTTATGCTATCGTGGCAACATCTTCTCCTATTAATGCTGTGACTTTAAAGGTTGTTAGCATTCTCCTCAGTGTCTCCAGGGCGGTTGCTCTTTCCTCTTCGTGGTTTTGGTTTGGGAAATTTTTTCCACTTCTCCATGATTGTTCTCTCCTGGCTATCCTGGATGAATTCGGATTCACTTGTGCTAATTTCCCGGGCATCTGTTTTCCCTCAAGCTGAGGCTTGGCCAGCGTGGAGGTGGTGGTCAGTCCCTGGGAACTGGGCATACTGTGCCCGCAGGAGCGTCTCCCTCCTCTGGGCT
>LOEQ01003406.1:102402-120521 GCA_001685075.1 Bramus lutescens
CAGGCTGAAGGTCAGTGGCTGCTTCCTCTGCAGCAGTCAGGGACCTCCTCCTGCGTTCTGTGTTCCAGAGCAATTGGAGGACCTGGCTTTGTAAGTATCTGTCTCCTTTCTCGCTCTTGCCTGACGTTTAAGTCTAGGAATTGCTGAATGGAAAACACTGGGTGATCACTGGCTGGGAGTTTCAATGCTGCCACTTAAAATATAGCAACTTTTATTTGAAAACATCTTCCATTGCAGAGAATTAAAAAAAACATGTTTTACCCATTTAATCTAGCTGTATTCTCCATTTCTGCTTAAATGAAGTAAGTATTGGTGGGCACAGCGCATAGGGATCTGGTTAGTATTGTGGAATGCATCTGTGATTGTAAAGGCTTTGATGAAAATTGTGCTTTTAAGTCTAATCCATGGGGAAAAGCCTCTCATTGTTCTCATGGGAGGATGCTTGAGTGCTTTCTGTAGCAAATGCAGCAGCTGCGTTCTTTCCTCTTCCTACCCGAACTGCCTAAGCCGCTGATCAGGAGCAGATGAGTCGACAGAATCTGCTCATAAAAGTTCTGTGCGTTTGGATTTGCTTCTGAGCTGCTGCAGCTCGTCCTGAAAATCACTGATGCGAATGAGATCTGAGCACGGTTCTTCAGCTGTGTTTATAAGGCAACGACTCAGGGACCCAGACAGAACTAGGATTGAGAGAGCCTCGGCTAGCACAAGGTCACCTCACGCTCAGCCTGTCTTTCCAGACAGCTGCTGTCTGTGCATCGCCACACAGCCTGCTATGTGCAGTGTTGGTATCATTGTGCCTGCGGCTGTTTTCCACTGTTGGACGTGCCCTTTGATGCTCATCTCATCTTCCCAACTTGCAACTCCCATCCCCGACACATCTTCTGGCCATTGTTTTACTCCGGGACAGTGGAAAATACGCCATTTGATATTTGGATCCCACTACATTAAACCCTATCACTTTAGCTGACATTTGGACCTAATAGAAATGCAGGCGCAGGTATTGAATTGTGTTTACTCAAGGACTCCATAAATGGTTTTTAAAAAACTGTTTTATGTGTATTTTGCCTGTGTGCCACCTATATGCCACCTATATGTCTTGTAATCATAAAGGCTAGAAGAGGATGTGTCAGATACCTTGGGGCTGGCATTACAGACAGTTGCAATCTGCCATGTGGGTGCTGGGATTTGAACCTGGGTCCTCTGGAAGAGCAGTCAGTGCTCTTCACTGCTGAGCTATCTCTTCATCCCTTACTCCAGAAGGTATATCTTTTCCTTTAAGTCACCAGAATATGGTAAACTTACAATTACAATCTCAACGGAAAAGATAGTACACAGATAGGATTATTTGGTCTTGTAGATTATTTCTAGTTTTGCAGTATTCTTTTTTCTTAAATTCTTATATGGTTCATAGCTCCCAACACTAACAAAACAAAATAAAGTTCCAGTAAGTAACTCGTGTTTGTTTTCGTTTCTGGCTTAGATGTTGAATAGTGCCAGTGAGCCACTACTGATAAGTATTTTTTTTCTTTTCCCTTAAAGATTTATTTATTTAGCTGGGTGTGGCAGCACAAACTTTTAATTCCAGCACTTGGAAAGTAGAGCCAGGTGGATCTCTGTGAGTTCGAGGCCAGCCTGGTCTACATAGAAAGTTCCAAGGGAGTCAAGGCTACATAGTGAAGTCCTGTCTCTAAAAAAAAAAATGTATTTTAATTTTATGTGTGCGGATGTTTTGCCTGCATGTCTATCTGTGGAGCTGCCATGTGGATGCTGGGAATCGAATCCAGGTCCTCGGGAAAAACAACTAGAAGTGTTCTTAGCTTCTATTTCTTTTGCGTACTATTCTCTGGCTATGAATGCTTGTGTGGTGTCATTAACAAAAGTGTGCACATGCACATGTATATATGTATGCATGTATATGTGTAGAAGTGTGTGCGTGTGTGTATGTGTGTGCACGTGTGTTCATGCATCCGTGTGCACATGTTGGCTCTGTTCACTACCTTCCCTGTTCAAGGCACTGTGTTCCTCCCATCTTCCATGCCGCCTGCTTCTCTGGGGTTACTCTGTGGGTCACAGAGTAACTACATGGGGTGCTTTCTTGTAGGAGGAGAGCGTAGCACAAGGCTGTTCTGACCAGTTTCTTAAAGTTTCTGCGAACTGTTGTATTTGCAGTGTGTGTGATTGTGGTGGGAGACGTGTGTGTACAGACATAGGGAGATCGTCTAGGTGTGCAGGCCTTTTTAATTCGTAATGAAGATTACTTTTTCCCTCATCATATGTACCCCAGACTAGTCAAGCACTCAGACTGCAGCCTGCTGACCCTGCCACCTCAGGCCAGCTCTCCACCCTACTCTCTGCCTGCCACCACTCACTTCATTTCCCTTCCCCTGCCCCTTTCCTCTGCGACCCTCTGTCGGGAACAGCTCTCCCTCCGTCATAACGGTTTACGCTGTTTTCCAAGGAGCAGTGATCCTAATACCATGGAGCCCTTGTCCAGCAGGGCTCTGCGATGCCATCTGCTGTGTCTTCCCTCTTCTCTCCCAACCTGACTACTAGCTGCTGCTTACCTGAGCCCCCCTCCTCCCCCACTGGCAACCCATTGCCTGGCATGCCCAGACTGGGCTAGGAATCCCCTCTCTTCCTGCCCCTAGCTCCCGGTCCACTCAGCCTGTTTTGTCATCACTGTCTGAGCACTTGTGCCTGAGCACTTGGCAGGACCAGGACACGTTTGTCCTTATTTTCCCTCTGGTGTTTCTCCTTTTGGCTTTGCTCGGGCATCATCTCCCATGCTTCATGCCGAGCACAGGTGGCCACAGTGTGTGCTGATGCCACCAAAGTGTGTTCTGGCCACCGTCTTTTGGGCTGAGAAGGCTACCCTACTTGGCCATCTACCTGCTTCCCTGTATCTTTGTTGCTGTCTCAATCTTGGGGTCTATCAGCCTCTTACCTGGCCTTCTCAGTCTTCCTCCATCAACAGTTTTATTGAGGTATGATACGCACACCACATACTTCACTCATTTAAAGGACAAATCCAGTGAGGTTTTTTGAACTCTTCGTAGATATGCGATCATTACCGCAGTAACTGTAGGGCATTTCATCACTCTAAAAAAAGTGTTGCTGTCACTCCAGATTTTCCTGAAGCCCCAGCCACTAACGTTCACTACCCTACTTTCTGTCTCTATAGAGGTCCCTGTTCTAGACACCTCATGTGTGTGGTCTTTGGTATGTGACTTCTTCTGCTTGCTTCAGAATGTCCATGTTTGACTGATTTATAACACATCAGTGTTTCTCCTTTGTCTCCTTACCTTGAGAAGACCAAGTGTCTTAGAAATTATTTTTTCTCCTAGTTTTGAAAGTCAGAAATCTAAGATTAGTTACAGCAGGGCTGATTTCTGCTGAAACCTCTCTTGGTTTATGGGTGAGAGTCCTCTCTCTGGGCATTCACGTGCCCTTTATCTGTGTGCATACACAAGGGGAAAGATGCCACTAACGTCTCCTCCACAGTCATCGAATAAGGCACCACCCTTGAATGTGGCCTTAGTTACTCCTTCAAGGCTGTGCCTTTAAGGACACCCACACTGGGGCATACGGCTGCAACTAATGACTGTAGGGGTGACAGGCCTCAGCCCAGAAGGAATCTTTTTTGTTGATGGCTGATCTTCCATTTTCTCTCTAGACAACACTTTATTTATAAATACATCAATTAGTAGAGATTTGGATCATTTCTGGGTTTTGTCTGTTGTTGACCATGTGATCATTTGCTTCTCATCATGTATGAGTTTTATGCATGTTTTTTTCTCTTGGGTATTGTATTAGTTAGGGTTCTTTCGAGAAACAGACCCAGTAGGATGATATATTGGTGTGCCTCAGTAGTCTCAATCTAGCATTGAAAACTTGAACTTGGAGGGCTCCTGAAGAACCACTGGTCCTCGGCCAACAATGGCCTAGAAATGCTGTTCCTGAGATCCACAGGCGGCAGCAACAGCAAGGCAAATCGGCTCAGGGAAGAATCAAAAGCAAATATTCCCCCTCCTGCCATGGCCCTTCTTTGTCTAAGTTAGTCCCAGAAGGTGCAGAAAATCCAAGCAGAGAATAGTTGGTTACCTTCCTAACAGTACCGATGTTCACCAACCTGTGCAGAGCTGTCTGCAAGATGTGGGATTTGAGGACCTTAAAGAATGTGGTGGACTGCAGGCGAACGCTGTAGACAACCTTACTTCAGTTTCAGGTGCTTTTATACACGAATGTAACAAAGAAAGCAATGATCCAAGGAAGGTTGTTTGAGGTCAGAAAAACATGATCCAAAAACATGTAACTAAATGTCAATAAACACAAACTAAATATTAGCAGAGTAGCCCTTTCCCAGAACTTTTCTTAGGACAAACCAATTTAAACACAATGCCTGGCATATATAATTATAGATTATATCTGAGAAAGCATGAAAGAAAGGCAGAAGGCCATCTTCAGATTCAGGGGACACAAACCAGATTGGGCTCTATAGCTATGATCTGACAACCAACAAGAATAAGCTTGTCTTATAAATTGAATGTAAATGTTTGTCACAGGGAACAAGAGATCACGTCCAAGAACCATCCAGGGAACAAAACACACCTGAGGGAAAGGCTCTCTGCCTTTCTCCTGGAGCCTCTGTCTCAGGTCCCAAGGCATGGTCCACCATGGGCCATTCTTTTGACCGTGTTCCAATGAACGGTCATGGCCACTGCTGCACAAGTAGGCACATCTTGCCAGGGAGGTTGGTCTCACGGATGGTAGGATGCACAGCTTAGCAAGAAAGACCGTTGATGCCATTTCTTTCCCAGCAGCCTGCATAGCACCCTCCGGGACTGTGCAAACTGGCTGGTGGAGAGGAAGAGAGCCTCGTCCTTTACATTGTCTGCTCAGTGTCCAGAACACTGTCATCTGAATTGAAGACGACAGAAGAAGAATGAAACGGAAAAATGATGCTGCTTCTATGTAGTTGAGGATATCTCCTCGACTCCAGCTTGTCTTGAAGAAAATCTATTTAAAGAGAGAAAGTAGCCCCCCCCCACATACACCTGAGAGCCAGTGGTTCTACAGCATAGAGTAACTCCAGTAGAGTGTCTACTGAAGGAAGGCAGAGGCATGATGGGAAACACCCAGGAATCACTGCTTGGAAATGATGCTGCAATGCAGTGGTCATACAAGGCCTTGATGATTTTTGTAGCTTTTCCCTCTATGCGTTGAGCTTCTGCTCCTTCACCTTCATTCCCTTTCCTGAAAATGTTAGAACTTAGGAGCATTGTCAGTCTGATTTCTGCCTAATCAATACCTCCTTTCATTTAAGAATCTCTCTTACTGTTCCAGTCGGAGCCAGCCAGGTTTCTGTTACAAAACATGGATTTCTTTGAATTTTGTTAGGTTTACTCTGTCAGGTAAAAGCTACTCCTGAAAAAACCCCTTCAAAATAAACCTTTCTTGGTTTGGGGGATATGGTTAAGTGAGTAAAAGCAAGAGGACCCAAGTTCAAATCCTCAACTCCACATAAAATCTGGGCAAGGTGTCATGTGCCTGTAACCAGGGTTGGGGGGTAGACAGATCCTGGGATCTCACTGGCCAGCCAGCCTAATTATAATGCCAAGCTCTAGGTTCAGTGAGTGACTCAGCCCCCTAAAAAGAAGGAGGAGATTAATAGAAGAAGACAGGCCCAGTCCTCCTCTGGCCTCCCTCCACATGCATGTGCTTGGGCGCATACACCTACATCTACCTGTGTATACACACTACAGCACACACACAGACTAAATAAATATATACATACTAAAATCTGTATACCAAGCGCCTGTCAAGGCCTCTGGAAAGCAGCAACCTTGAGTTTCTCAGCAGCTTAACTGCTTGACAGTTATTTTTCCATGTCGTCTTGATCTTTCTGAGGTCTCATTGGAAGACTATGCAGGCACATCCTTGCTGTCATCATCCGACCATGATTCTCTGACAGCGGCCTGGACACGACCACTAACAAAAGCCTTTCCTTAATTTGCTTGATGTCCTTCTTGTTTTCCACGGGGATTTTCCAGCCCAGCAAATGCTAAACCTTGCGTGCCTAACAACGACTTTCTGTTGAAATGCCAGTCTTAGTTCTCTACCTACACAGTACCAGATGAATAAGTGTGACACCCGTGGCACCCTCAGCCCTACCTGGAGATTCGTAGAAAATTCTAAGTCCATTTGATACACTCTCCAAAGTCCATATTCTCTCAGTAACACTTGCTAGCTATGAGCATGGATTCATGCCCCATAATTTTCTTTAAGCCCTTGTTGTCAGTTTTTCTTTATGCCAATTCACTTCTTCTCTTTGAAGCTCCTGAGACCCAGACTCCTCTTTTTACCCTGAAGTTCCTTATACCATCCCATTTGGACCTGGTTCCAGAGTTGTTGCTATAGAGGCTCCTGCCTTCAGGTACCTGAATCTCCACGTTGCTGAATGACACGCCATCCCAAATATCAGAAGTTTAAAAGTACAGCAAACATTTCCCTCCTGATGGTTATGTGGGAACATCTTGATGGGATGATTCTGACTTGGCATCCCTATGAGTATGCAATCAAGTTTGAGTAGTATTCCAATCATTTGGCCAAGGATGGAGGATCCAGTTCTGTGATGTCGGGGTTGCTGGCTTCTGGCAAGCAACTTCTTATGTCTCCACGCAGGAGTGCTGTTTAAATATTCCCATAGCAAGTGAGTCTGGCTTCTCCTTGAGGTAGCCATCCGAGAGAGAAAGGGTGGACCTTCAATGTCTCTCACGACTTTCATTCAGAAGTTGTATACTACCACCTCCACAGTAGTGTGTCCCTCACCAGGGCGATCCTCATTCACTGGCGGGGCTTGCTAGAGAGCCATTTGGGAAATTGGTTGTTATGTACCTTGATTCTTGTTAAAGAGATGCTCATCTTGATTTCAAAAAGTGTGACATCAGTGAGAGAAAATAGCAAGCCCATAGCTGTTTGTGCAGTGGTGCTCATACGTATTAGCAAATACTCTCTCTTCTAGCATGATAATGGGTGGATAGGTGGAGCGGAGTGAATAAGTAACGCCCCTCACAGCCTCATGTGTCTCAACACTTGGTCTCTTGTTGGCGGCACTATTTTAGGTGCTGCAGCCTTGCTGTAGGAAGTGCAGCCCTAGGGCTGAATTTGGAGAGCTCATAGCTGGGTCCTACTTACTTCCAATTCGTGCTCTCTATTTCTGGCTCGTGCTTGAGGATGTGAGCTCTCGGTTCCTGCTCCAGCCACCGTGCCTGCTTGCTGTTATGCCCTGCCACCACCATGGACTCTTGTCCCTCTGGAACCGTAAGCCCAGATAAACTCTTCCTTCTATAAGTTGCTTTGGTCACGGTGTTTTATCACAGCAAAAGAGAACGTAACCAACACAGTGGCTATATCCTCCCTCTTTCCCAGGAGGAAATTGAGGGGCTGGGAGTTCGAATTCAGTCATGTTGAGCCCAGGTCACCAGTCCACTGTGCGGCATGCTGCTTTCTTTGCTGTTTCTGTGTCCTTTTCTTGGGATGAGATGCCACCTTAACAATGAAGGTTTTCTATACAGAGAATTGTCTCAGCAAGGGAGAAGGGTAGTAAAAGCAGCCACTGTGTGCGCATGTTGTTGGGCAAGGTGCTGAGAGGCTAAACTGTTCCTCGCTGATATGAGCATAGCTAAGGATCTGGGAAAGAAAGAAAAAAAAGTGCTCATAAAAGTAACTGGGAAGAAAAGTGAAATAAATTAATAATTTGGCCCAAATGGCATAAATATGCTGATATAAAGACTCCAAATGTAAAATTATAAGGATAAACCATCCTTGAAACAATCCCCTGAGTCATTGTTAATGATCACATGATTCTCTTGTGCCTTCATTAGTTATAGAATTAAAACACCTACTTACAGGTGTGTATGTGACACACACCTTTAATCCCAGCACTGGGAGGCAGAGGCAGGCAGAGCTGTAAGTTCAAGGCCAACCTGGACCACATAGTGAGTTCCAGGACAGCTAGGGCTACACAGTGAGAACCTGTCTCAACACCAAATCAAAACCAAAATCAAAATCTGCTTATGTGTCCACTCGTAGGTTTAATTACAATTCTGACGAGTTAGATGCGACCTTGACTTTGTTCCCATTGTAGACAAGGTTCCTTTGGTCAATTAGCTCACACGGTGCATGCTTCCACGCATGCACCTATGTGTGGAAGCCACAGGCCCTCCCCTCTGGCTCACTGAGGCAGACTCTCCCTTCTTTCTGCTGTGCTGTTGTCCAGCAACACTGCTGGCTATTCTCCTGGCTCCACCTGCCATCTTGACACAGGAGTGCTGGAGTTGTGAATAGTCATCACTCTACTATTTCCAGGTTTCTGCTTTTGATTCTGAGGCAGGGTCTCTCTGTGCAGTCAAGGATGACCTCTGTCATCCACCTCTGAGGGTGGAGGTTTCAGGTGTGGATTTCTGTGTCTAGTTTACGGGTGAGGAGGCTCCAAACCAGGATGGTGTGCATGCCAGCAAGCACCTCACTACACTAACTATACTGTAGCCTCCTTCTCTCTCCTCCAGTTCATACTGAATTGGATTAATGACAATTTACTTTCCTAACATTTTAATTTTCCTCTCTGGGATACATGACAGTTGGACAATGATTGATGAGACTTTATGGATACAGTGTTGAATCACGAATAAGTGATATTATTCTAGCTGGCTGAGATTTTGTTTAGTA
This sequence comes from Bramus lutescens, assembly GCA_001685075.1. Taxonomy (NCBI): domain Eukaryota; kingdom Metazoa; phylum Chordata; class Mammalia; order Rodentia; family Cricetidae; genus Bramus; species Bramus lutescens. Next base: position 111,130 of record LOEQ01003406.1, read on the forward strand.
TCACAGAGTCCTATTTTAAAGGAGAATCTATACAAAAAGGAAAAAGCCCAAACAAATAAAATTCACTTCATTTAAATGGGAAGATTTGATTTCTTCAAAGAATTTATTTTTCAAAGGAAATATAATACGACTTTGAAATAGCAGTGCATCTTGCAGCTTTCAGCAGACAGTGAAATCTCTTTTGTTGTTCAAGAAGGATTTTTTTTCTTTCACTTTCTGGCAAAAACTTGTCAGAAAATTGAGCTTTGGTTAAAATAAATGAGTTAAGTTTGGCTCCCTTGCATGAGCCATGTACATTTGAACCCAGGGTTTTAAAAATGTTTATTAGCTCTGAGTTTATTTTAGTTAGTATCCCCATGATGTTCATGTTCACTTGGAAGGGACTTTGATGTGAGATACAAAGCGTGTATTCCACCTCTTGAGTGGAAGTATTTTGTAAAGGACACACAATAACAGATCAAATTCTCTAACCCGCGTAGACCCTTTAAAGATTTTACTTATTTTGAATGGAATTAGGAAAGATCCTATTGAGTGAGATAATCCAGACTCAGAAAGACAAACGTCAAATGATCTCCCTCGTCAGAGGCTCCTGCCTCCAAGCAAATTCTTTTTGTGACGCACAGAGGCCATTACAGAAACCCACAACCAATCAAAGTGTAGAGTTGTGGAGCCCAGTCCCACGTAACGCATCGACGAACACTCCTAAACCTACGGCTCAGGGAATGTTTCTGGAGGGGTGGAAAGACTGTGAGAGTCGGAGAATACGGGAGTTTGCTATGAGATTGTATCTCTTGGTAATGCCAGGAGCTGCCCCCATCAAGTCTCACCCAAACATAGCTGAACAAGTACAACAGCAAAAGCTGTACTAACACAGATGAGGGAAAGCCCGCGAGTCTCAGCCCTACACAAAGAACGACAGGCAGGAAGGAATAGTAAGTACGAGAGAGGTCGTCCTCCCAGGGAGGAACAGATCACTTGGTTCTCCAATCCCCAATAGTCAGCCCTGTAAACATACATACAAGTAATGTTATACAGACGGAACAGGTTATATTTAGGAAACTATATATACACGTATATGCATGATGTATCAATAATGAAAAAAGAGAGGTGACTTTGAAAGAAACTGAGAAAGAGTAAATGGGAGGGTTTGGCATGGGAAAAAGAAATGGATAAATGATATCACAATTTCAAAAATGAAGGAAAAACATTTTACTTATTTTTATTCTGTGTGCATAAGTGTTNCTGTGAACCATGTACAAACAGTACCATCAGAGGACAGAAGAGGGCAGAGTTAGAGATGGGTGCTGGTGCTGGGAACCTCGTGTGGGTCCTCTACAAGAGCAGCCAGTGCTCTTAGCAGCTGAGCCATCTCTCCAGCCTCAACAGAGACCCAGCATAGAGTAACGATCTTAGCACGGTGTGGAAGAATGTATCTTTAATACTAGCACTGGGGAGACAGAGGTGGGAAGGTTGAGGCCAGTCTGGTCCACATGCCGAGTTCCAGGCTAGTCAGGGCTAATATATTGTTAAGACTCTGCCCTCCTCAAAATATTGTAAAGATACTCATACAAATTGAGTACTAATCACGACTCTATCTTAAATCCATTGCTTAGCTGGGAATAAAATTATGATTCTAGTTATTCAGTATTTTATTTTAAAGCTTATTTTCATTAGCACGCAACAATTTACATAATATCTGTTTCATTATGACATTTTTATATATGCATGCGATATACTTTGATTGTGCCCCCTGTATATTCCTAGACTTCTGGTGCAGTATAACAGCTTTATTGTGATGTCATTCACGTCTGATGAAAATACTTATGCAACTGAGTCTTCCTTCTCCTAGGTCTGTCCAGTTGATGACAAAACTACAAGGATAAGATGAGAGGAAGCACTCAGCCCTTGAGTCTTCTCAGGCTGGCCCACTTCACTTAAGAGCATTGCCTCCAGTTGCATCCATTTGTTTCTGAAAATAATGCGGCTTTATTGTCCTTTATGGTTGGCAACATTCCATTGTGTGCGTATGCACATTTCCCTTCAGCATTCCTCTGCTGCCGGATACCTGGGATGGTCCCGCAGCAGCTATTGTGAGGGACGCAGCCGTGGACAGGGATGGCCAGGTGCGTCTGTGATGTGTGGACCTGGAGCCTCGGATAAGCACGAGGAGTGGCGGTGTGGCTGAGCCCAGGGAACGGTCTGTTTGTCCCTTGTTGTGGTAATCGCTCTTTTATTTCCAACCCACCTTTAATAGATTTGTTTCGTAAGCTGTTGACACACGCAGCTCCGCTTTCCACTGCAGAGGCTCAGGCATTCGCCGAATGAGTGCTTTGAAGTGGGGTAATCACTGGAGGTGTCTTGAGTATGGATGCTTTTCAGGGCCTTTTAGAGACCAGCGCTTCCTTCTGTGCATTCATGGCAAATAGTTGCAGAAACACTGAACTTAGTAAAAGGAAAAAAACTTCACATTCTCTCTCTCTCTCTCTCTCTCTCTCTCTCTCTCTCTCTTACTGAAAATAAAATTTCCATACAGTATTTTCTGATCATGAGGTCCCCTCTCCCAACTCCTCCCAGATCCTCTCCACTTCCCTACCCACACAAATCCACATCTTTTTTTCTTTCTCTTTCTCTTAAGAAAACAAACAGGTAAACAACGCCCCCTAAAAAAAACCCTGAATTTTTTTTTAAAAAGCACAACACACACACTTACACACAATCAGAAACCATATTACACAAGCAAAAGATCAGTAAGACAAAAAAAAGGCTCGGACAATATAATATGAGACCAAAAGTCTACAAACAATGCCGTTGAGTTCCTTTTTGTCTTGGCCCTCTACTGCTGGGTATGGGGCCTGCTCTTAAGTGTGGTTTATATACCTGGTGAGGCTCTATTGGAGAAAATCTGAGATAGATTCTTGGTTGGGATGGGGGCTTATATCCACTTCCCTTCCCAGCCCTGGGACCCATGCAGGCCCTGGGCACGCTGCCTCAGTCTCTGGGAGATCATATGTGTGTCAGTCCTGTTGTGTCTGGAAGACACTGTTCTTGGTGTTCTCCGTCCGCTTGCCCTCTACTGTCTTTCTCTTCCTCTTCTCCATAGCTCCTGGACCCTGAGGGGTGGGGATCGAGGAAGACATCTCATCTCATCTTTGGAGAACTGTTTGTTTCATTAGCATTTATGGATTGGGTTGTGTCTGTGTTTGATATTTTGAGTTCTTTGGATATTCTGTAGTCTGGATATTAATCTTCTTTTCCAATGTGTAGCTAGCAAATCTGCACATTTCCCCATCCTGTAGGCTATCCCTTTGCTCGATTAATTGTTTACGGTGCAGAAGCTTTTCAGTGTCATGAAGTCACGTTTGTTGATTGTTGACATTATTTTCTGAGCAACCAGAGTCCCATGGAGAAGGCCTGTATCATTAAGCCCTCTGCCTACACCTTCGCTAGCAGTTTCAGGGTTTCAGGTCTCATGTTAAGATCGTTGATGGGGGTCACCCTCCCGGCATTCCTTCAGGATTCCCGTTGTGAATGCTGGTCCTTTACCTGTACAGCCATTCCCAACATTTGATTAGCTTCTTGGAGCTTGCATCTGCATATTCTCCTGAAGATTCTCTGTCATCATAACTGCTCCTAGTGGCATGCGAGTGAAGTGTCCAGGTGCTGGCCCCTCTGGCTGGAAGATGAAGATGGATCCCTGCCTCACTGCTGGCACCTCTGTGGGCTGCTGCTGGCTGCATCAGTGCCAGTGGCCCCCACACCCTTGTGCTGCTGGACAACATCAGTGTGTGGGACACACACTCAGTGTTCTTCCTCAGCCTGTAGGACTGGGGCTTTGAGCTCACTTTCAGGACTGCAGATGTCTCCAGCTTGTTCCTCATTAGGTCCTGGGAGTTCCTCTATGACAGTCTCATCATCTTCTCCCCCCAGTGGATGACTTTGGAGGCAACATCGGTGCCTCCATTGATGGTGGTAGCAGTGTTTGGGTGGCTGCCAGCTCTGAAATCCTTGACCCTCTTCAGGAATTGGGCAGTGAGTGTAGGATTGAATTTGATGACGAGAAAACAGCTGTCATTGATCATCACACTTAGGATGTCTCAGACCTTAGCCAGCATACGTGATTGACACTGAGAACCCGATGAAGGCCCCACCCATTGATGAAAATTATCTCTCAACCCCAATTTCTTCCAAGGAGTTGGAACAGTGACAGTCCCTTGGTTTTGGACATCCTAGCAGGCTCTTTCACCTCTACATCCTTCCCAGCCTAGCCCATCACCCAGTACCACCATGCAGTGAGAAGAACACTCTCCTGATTGCAGGGCTCTGAGCCAAGAACAGCACTCGGATCACCTTCCATGGTTCCTTGGATTTCTTCAGCAATGACTTCTTCAGCTCAACAGTGCGGGAGACCACATTCGGTGCCCAGAGGTATTCTCAGTCAGACACCTGTGAGCTCATGGTGGCCCTCTACCACTGGGTGTTCATGGAGGAAGGCATCCTGTGAATGGCCCTGTGTCTCATCATCAGGTGGGCGTGACAACCCCACCCAGTGTCTACACTGCCATGGAGTATGGCACGGTGATTGAGCAACTCTCCAGTGGCAAGGGGGTCCCCTTTGGTGGTGACGGCGTTCAGCTGGAGTTCCTGCACAGTGACCCCTTTGCAAGGACCTTCTGGAAGAGGAAAGGTAGCAAATACAGTGTCCAGCTCAGGGCCCTGGTGTGTGGGACGTATTCCAGTTTAAAGAAGAATGTGGCCACCGAGGCCACACACACCAATCTGTCTCGGCCTAGCTGTCAGCGAGGCCACTCGAGCACACACAGAAGGAATGCTTCAGACCCTCAGCCTGTCCCTACTATGCCAGTGCCTTCCGCACGATGGCAGGGCTCTTGATCTTCATTTGCCTTCTCACGCCTGAAGGAGAAGTCGGACTGAACCAGAACCTGGGACTCTGTACAGCAGGGAGCTGGCAAGAGGACTTCACTGGCAAAGATTGCTTGGAATTTGTAAAGGCCACATAAATGCCACAGCCTTGTTGAGTGAGTGATGACTGGGGGCAGGGACAGGGAACATTTTTTTCTGTAAGTTTGAATCACTTTGAATCACTCTGTGGCATGAATCACATGTACGGCCACTCCCATTTCTAAAACGAAGAGAACCACTGCCCCCACAAAAGTACCAAAGAGATTAGCATGACTGTCTCTTCGCCCCCGATCGGGCACCAAAGCCAGGATTACCCCNCCCCCCGAAAGCTCAGCTTGGTGAACCAGTGAGCTTATTGGGCTTACAGAGGGCAAGGGAGGAATCACTTAGAGGAGCATGATGTGAGTTGTATCACTGTGAAGTCCCACCCCAGCCCATCCTGATTGGATTCTGCACCTTCTGGCTAGCCTTCTACTTCCTGGCTACCTCAGCTTTTCCTGAGATCACTGGCAGCTCTGTGTTGGGGCCAGTGTAAGGACTAGAATTCCAAATGAGACCCTCATGACCCTTCCTTCATGGCTACCAAGCCAGGGTAATCTCCACTCCATGGTGGCAGTGTCAGGTGAACATTTTATGGCTGGAGGGAAAGGCCAAATGACAACTTTCTGGTTTGAACCCGGGTCCCACCATGCCACGTACTCCACAGCCATGTGTCAAAGTTTCTTCTCCATAGCCTCGCCTTCTGCTTGCCAGGCTTCAGGCTGTAGTTCAACGACACTTGCTCCGAGGTCTCTAAGCATATGCTTCACAGAGAGTCATGCTTGGCCACGGCACCGGGGCCTTTCTGAACTGATGTCTGTGGCTGTTTCTGTTGAGAACTAATCACCAAGTGCCCAGAAGAGGGGCGTTCCCTGCTGTCCCCCTCTGCCAGCATAATGCCAGACATCTTTTATCCAGCGTCCACTCTGTTTCTGTTCCTTTACATATATCCATTCTTGATAGGGCCACACAGGTGCAGAGATCCTGCTTCACAGCACGACACCATCATCTTTATGCTCCCCGGCTGGGTACACACCTAGGAACTAATTTGAAGTTTGACCTAACATAAAGACCAATGCTGGGAAAACAAGAGAAATCACAACACCACATTAGACACCTACCAGACTATACAGTGGGTGCTGGACACGAGTCACGGCATTATTCTTTACAAGGAGATACTGGTGCTCTCAGGGTAGAGCAAGGGCTTGGAGTTTGCCAAGTCAGTCTTTGAGGATTGCAGTGTGGCTAACCTTACCCCAAAGCAAGAGGGTTAGTCTGGACAATTCTTGGAACCCATTTCTGTGAGGCCAATCACATGTGGTTAAAGCCCATGGTGTGTTAAATCTTAAGGTGTTAAATCTTAAGGTGTATCTTGTTCTCACAAACTTAAGGTAACTTGCAATTTTGCAACTCTCTTTCCATTCTGCCTCTCCATCCCTTTAGCCTTTCCTGGGCTTAGAGTATGGTCACTTGTCTGTCCTTGGTTCCTCTACTAGTGAGACTGTGAACATTGCTGGGTAGCGGCTCCTGGGGCTGTCCTTCCTGAGTCCTCTGAAGCATCTGCCCTGGTAAGGAGCCTTTCTATTAAAGATTGGTTTGCTAGTGTGCAGAATTGGAGCCTACAAGATTAGTCTACTCATGGTGAATGACACACTCTGCAGCATTCTGCATCTTGCTATCCACTGAGTTTTCTTTTTGATTCATTTTGACAGATCTCAAGAAAGCCTCCAATTCAAATGCTACAAAATCCAGTCTACCAAAATCTGGGCTTCGTCCTCCTGGGTACTCACGTCTCCCAGCAGCCAAGCTGGCGGCCTTTGGCTTTGTGAGGAGTTCCAGTGTCTCTGCGGTGCCCAGCACCCAATCCCTGGACAGTGTGCAGCCAGAGCAGAATCGGCCAGTCACCCGTGAGTGGGGCAAAGGGGCTGAGGATGGGTGGAGGAGACTGTGTCCTGCTGGGGGCTGATGGTAAGGCAGAAGATGCCTAAGAACCCCATGTACCATTTTGTTTGGTTAGTTAAGAGCTTGGATCTACTACTTAAATCAGTCATCGTGTTACTGTGTTTTAATCATCCACCAAGGAAAAATAACCTCCTATTGGACACTATCCTGTTTCTCAGTTATGGGGAGTTAATGCCCTTGCAATAGGACCAGGCTCAGTTCCTAGAATCCACACTGGGCTGCATACAACCACCAATCATTCCAGATCTAGGCATTCTGATGTCTTCTTCTGGTCTCTGTGGTCAATACATGCATGTGGTCCACACACACACACACACACACACACATACACACACAAATGAATAAATCTTAAAAAAATCTTCCTGAGACTACTGTTGAGGTCATTCATGAGCAAGTGTCAGGGTTTGCAATGATGGACAACTTGACTTGGAAAAATGAGATAAAAGTCGCGAAGTGATTGAGTTTTACTTCTTATGATGAGTGTGTATCCCTTTAATTACTGCATAGGATCTGGGATCCGGGGGTAGAAAATCACCGGTCTCTTCGGAAGGTTAATCAATGAAAATGAGGGTTAATATGAAAGATTTTGCAATGTTAACTCAGCATTACTCTCGTGAATACTATAAAATGCATTTACATACGTAGCTCATTTGATTATCTGTGTCTGCCTCGCATTTTAAGTAAGATTGGAATTGACAAGGAGTGTTATTAATAACTCCTACAGAAACAGCCATCAGCCCATCTCATGTTCCACTGGCAAAGAGGGAGTCATTTTTTATTCATGGAAAAAGGAGCCATCAGTGACCTGAGGGGTCAGGTTCCCGAGAAGCTATTTCTCATCTGAGATTAGACCTTATTGATGTCTGTTTTCATTCCGCAGATCTGGGCACTGATCACCTCCATCCCGAGATGGGAGTAGAGTTTGAACTCGTGGTGGTTCTTTTTTATTTATTTATTTTTTGGTTGGTTGATTGGCTTTGTTTTAAAGTTGCCTGTTTACAGTTGTTAATATAAGCCATAAACTGAAGCTTTTCTCTGTAGTTTTATTATAGAACAGCCATATTTTTCTTGGCTGTCCCATTTGGCAGAGATTAGCTTTTTGTCCTTTCACATCTACAGTTCCAGAGTCCCCACCCCCACCCTCCAGGTATTTCCACTTAGGTAACTCTGATATGGGCCCCAGGGGTCCTTTCCTTCTTGGGGACTGGAGAGAGAGGATGATGGTGAGTCTGAGCTGAGATTGAGGGCTGCATAGCCTCTGACACAGGAGAAGGAGGGACAGGAGGGCTGCTGTGAGGGCAGACATGGCATCCTATGGGACCCTTCCAGGCTAGTGCCATGCTACAGCATTCCGGGTGAATGCCATACTTCCCTGTCCTGTTTTCATAGCGATTACTCCATATCCGATGTTTTCAATAATGGCAACATTCTGTTGTAGTGTAAAATACTACAAAAACAAAAGCAAAAAAAATCTGGGAGTGGTGGAAGATTGATTAAAAACATGAGTGGCAATTTTTTTTAAGCCACTTAAACTAGAGGATGGGCTGTGGGGTTACTGTGTGACTTACTTTCCATTGATGTGTGTTTCAGATTTTCCATAAAGGAGGTTAAAATCCTACCATCCCCATGGCTTGCTTTTATTTATTTTCCCCTTTTCCTTCTTAATATAACAGCTTTATTGAGATATAATTCACACACCATGTAATTCACTTCTTTAGAGTATACAATTCAAAAGGTTTTTTTCCTCCCTAGTATATTTATAGGGTGGTGCAAACATCGCTACAATCAACCTTGCTTACAGCATTTCCATTATCCCTCCCCTCAAGAAACCTAGTATCCATTAATGCTATCCCCTGTTCCCATCCAGCCTTCAGCTAGGCAACGATTAATCTACTACTCTTTTTTTTTTAATTGAAAGACCTTTTTTTCATGCAATATATGCTTATCCTGGCTTCCTCTTCCTCGACTCTCCCTCAATCCTACCCATTCACGGAACTCCATGCTCGTTCTCTCTTCAGAAAACGGGAGAACAGAAAGTGCATAAACAAGCCAGAGTAATCAAAAGAAAAAACACAATGAACGGGCATCCCCCAAACCCCACAAAACTGGAAATCATAATAAACAAACAAAAGGCCAAGAAGACAAAAGAAAATTGCTCCAAGTAATAAGAGGCAAAAAGTCTGCAAAGATACCATTGAGTTCAATTTGCTTTATTTCATGTCTTTACATTTAATGTTTCCCAGAAAGATTATAGACACCTTTGACCTTTTCTTCTAGTTTTGTTGAGTTATAATGTAACAAACGACACAGTTTCAGCTTTTTTCTTTCCTGGTTTGCTTGTTGTTGCTGTGATGAAACCCCATGAACCAAAGCAGCCTGGGGAGGAGACAGTTTATTACATGTTACAGGTCACAGCCAGCCTATCACTGAGGGAAGGCAGCCTAAGAATTCAAAGCAGGAACCAGGAGGCA
>LOEQ01003406.1:120550-133697 GCA_001685075.1 Bramus lutescens
GCTGCTCACTGGCTTGCTCAGCCTGCTTTCTTATACTGTCCAGGACCACATGCTCAGGATTAGCAGTACCCAGTGGACCGGGCTCTTCCACATCAACCATTAACTAAGAAAATGCCCCACAAATATGCCCACAGGCCAGTATGATGGAGGCAATTCCTCAGCTGAGAGTCCCTCTTCCCGAGAGACTCAGGCTTGTGTCAAGTTGACAAAAACTAACCAGCTGAAACACACAGCATGAGATTTCAGCATATCTCTATATTACGAAGTGATTATTGCATCAAGCTAATTAACCTCCATCGCTTTGTGTAGTTGCTGTGTTTGCATGTGTTGGTGCTGTTGTAGATCCAATCTCTTAGCACATTTCAAGTACATGACATGGAATGGTTTGCTGTCCACACTGTGCTGTGAATTAGAGCTCCAATGCCTGACTGCCCTGTGCCAATAAAACTTGTTCTGTTTTTTAAGAGTGTTGCAACATAGCGGTAGGGGACGAGAACCCTAGAGACAGTGAGATATGCATACCACCTCTGCATTTACCAGATCTTCTGTGTTGTACTTCTGTGTAGTTCGAGATTTTCTGTGTTTCACCTGGTCCCACTGAATTGGTTTCTTTCCTGCCTGTTGGTCCCCCACAGCTGCTTATAAAGTAATCACTCAATTGTTTGGTCAATGGCTCAGGCTTCTTACTGGTTATATATAAATTAAACCATTTCTAATAATCTGTATATCACCACGTGCCCCATGGCTTACCGGTAATGCTCTGGCGTCTTACTCCTCCAGTGGCTTCTGGAGTCTCCTCCACTCTGCCTTCTTTCTCCCTGTCTCTCTTCTTGGACTTCCCAGCTAGCTATATTCTGCCCTGCCATAGGCCAAAGCAGCTTCTTTATTAACCAATGGTAATAAAACATATTCACAGTATACAGAGGGGCATCCCACATCACCCCCATGTCTTCATAGTGAAACAGTGTTAATAATAATTGAGCTAGGTTTAAAACTGTGAGTAGAACTAGTGGAATATCCCTATTAGATACAGAGTGTTTAGAATAAGGCTTTGTACAAGGATAATTATTATTTATTTAGCCGTTTTCATCTGTGGGCCATGTGCAATAAAGTTCAATGTCAAGGGTTCAAAAGCCTAGATGGGAAAATGGCTATATTGGATTAACAGTGTCCAGTAGGGGACAAGGGGAGTGGTCTTCATTGTTTCTGGTCATGGTTGTAGAAACTTGGAAGTCAGAGGGGTGACTCTCATTTTAGTTCAAATGTTTTATAATCACCTCGACACATAATGATTGATAGCTTTGAGTATTAAACTAAAACTCGGGCTGGAGGGATTGCTCAGTGGTTAAAGTATTTGTTCCCCTTCCAGAAGACTCAGCTTGATTCTCAGCACCGCAAGGTGGCTCTCAACTACCTGTAACTCAAGTTCCAGGGGATCCAACACCCTTACCTGCCTCCACTGTCACCAGGAGTGCACATGTTACACACATATACATATAGATAAAACACCCACACACATAAAAGAAAAAATTTTAATGAAAACTAAGACATATCACTTATGAGGCTTGAATTGGATTTTCATGGGATTGATTCTCTTACTTTGGGGCTTTAAGTTGATGTATCAAGTTGGCATTTAAAGAAACAAAGACAAGGGAAGTCAGTTAAAGAGCTGTGCGAAGTCTTTAACTGTTTTCTTTGTTGTTTTGTTTTGTTTTGAGACAGGGTTTCTCTGTGTAACCACCCTGGCTGTTCTAGAGCTACCTCTGTAGACCAGGTTGGCCTCAACTCACAGAGATCTGCCTGCCTCTGCCTCCCAAGTGCTGGGATTAAAAGCATGCGCCACCACTGCCCAGTAGGTCCTTAACGTTTTATAGCATGCAAGAAAATATTTTCATTTAGATTCCCTTTTAAATAATATTTATGAAATATGACCTTAGTCTAAGCTGGTGGTATTTAAACCCTCAGCTCAAAATAGAAGTGAGAGTTGGAGTTGTCTTTATTTCTGTGGCTTTTCAGTGTCTGCGGGGACGTGGAGTGGATGTTCGATTTCATGGTGTGCGAAGGGTTTCACACAGCTTCCTGTTTGCCGGGATCTGATTTTTCAGTGCTCCACTCTTCATTTGAGTTAGCTCAGTTCAGTTTGGGTGGGAGAAGAAAAGAAGACTGAGAACGAAATCCACAACGTGCTTCTCATTTTCTGTAAAAATGAGGAAGTCAAACAAACATCACTGATAGATTTGAGGGTCTTCTTCCTTGGCATTTGTAATTCTATAATGTGAAGTATTCTTCCTTAGGAAAGACAGAGTCCTTTTCCTTGAGTCTTGCTGACAATTTTCTCAGTGGTTCCCACACATTCTTTTTCTTCCTATTTCTCTCTACTCATTTACACAGAAGAACATTTTTTTGCATATGACTTAACATTGTTTCTTTGGGAAACTGGTTTCTGTACCTTGCAAGTAACAGTTATCCTCCTGACTTGGGCAGTCTGGGAAAATCTGTCTGAAACCACATCATCATTGTGTCATCTGTCAAAGGCATTTTCACATGATAAAAATATTTTTATTTTTTATTGTCATATTTTTATCACTCAATATACTTCATGAAGAAAAGATACCTTGAGCTATGGAACCAGCAGTTAAAGAGGGAAACATGCCACACTCACACACGTGACATCTCTGTAACCAGAGGGATAATATTTTGGTAGTCATTTAACTTCAATGAACTTAGATGTTTCTGTGAGTTGGTTAAGTGTCCCTTGGGGACTTTCTATTTTAAGCTTGGTCACCAGCCCTCGGTGCTACCGGGAGGTGGTACCCATTGGGAAGAAGTTAGGTCACTGGGGATGTGCCTTTAGAAGGGATATTCTGACTGTAGCCTTTGGTTCCTATTTCCCAGGCATCCTGAAGTAAATAGCTAACCTTTACTGCATGCTCATGCATGCCTATATTTGAACCCCTGAGCCCATAAGCAAAGCCTCACTGCTTTCTGTGAGACTGAGATCTCAACTCAGGCCCTTGAACTCACCCAACAAGCTCTTTACCCTTAATTCTCAGATCCTTCATTGGTGAAGTGGGATATTGGCCCTTTATGCAACTCAGCACCCCTTCTCAATGATTCTAAAACATGGAAGAAGTATAATAAAGGGAGAGTCATCTAGGAAGAGGAAATCTCAATTGAAAAAATACCTTTGTAGTACTGGCCTATAGGCAAGCCTGTGAGGCATTTTCTTGATTATGATTGATGTGGGAGGGCCCAGTGCACTATAGGTGGTGTCATCCCAGGGCAGAGTGGTCCTGGGTTGTATAAATAAAATTGAGCAAGTCATGGAGAACCAACCAGTAAACAGTATTCGCCTGTGCTTCCTGCCTCTGTTTCTACTTGAGTTCCTGCCCTGACTTCCTTTAGTGGTTGACTGTGACCAGGACGTGTAAGTCACATAAGCCCTCTTCTTCCCCAGTTGCTTTTCGTCGTAGTTTATCTCAGCCACAGAAAGCAAAGTAGGACAAGGGGGTGTGTCTTCATTCTGTTCCTGGTTGTGGAGCCATAACAGAGCATCTCAACCAGATCAAACAGGCATTCTGAGGTTATTACTAGGCCTTTCCTGTGTGGGTGGATGATATGAGTATGGAATGTTGGCTTACCTTGGAGAACATTGAGCCATAACTGTGAGATACTTTTCCGTAGTTCTGCCTCTGTGGCCCCACCATCTCTGCTGTGTGACGGCTGTGTGGGGTTCACCATGGATACCCACTTGGGCAATTCAACACCTGTAAAGACAGCAGGAACACATGGGAAAACAAGCAGACCAATAAAAAGAAATTAGATATATTTCCTATGCATTCTTTTACCCTCCATATATAAAGAAAGCTCTGGTGCATGGTAGTTTTGATATAAATGCCTGGGTCTTTTACCAAAGATCTAATGAGGACCCAGAACCCCTACAGAATAGCTAAGATGTTGGAACGTCACTTTTTAGGTGGGGACCCTCTAATCTCTGTCCTGTGTATGTACCAAGATTCTTCTAAATTGAGGGTCATAGGATTACTAAGTAGGGTGACTGCTTTCAAAACTCCTGAGCGACCTCCTTGTCTCCATGTCTTTCCCATAGGAGAGCGTTTTCTTTTCGGGCATGTTACTTTCTCTGGCCTCAGAGCTTTCATCTCTGCCTGTGGACGTTCTGTTCAAAGGATGGGCTACTCCGCCATCCCTTTCCTCCTGTCTTGCTCAGTGCATAATATGAGGTTACAGTGTGTGGATATGTCTATCAGCAAGGCAGATGCTGTAACCATAGCATTTGGGTCTCTGTTACTCAGCCCTGCGGAGACTGGATGGTTGTGCGCTGCCTTTGTCTGACCAAGAACTCTTGGTCCTCTTATTCCAGGTATGTGCTAATGGGGGGACCACTCAGAGTCCTGGGAGAGTATGGCCTGCCTCTGCTCTTTAACTGCCATGGTCATGTGCATGTGCCAGCACCTTCTCCACCTGCTCCCTTTGGTGTCTAGCATCAGCTAATAAACAGGGCAGCAAGCACATGGAGGTCTTCAGTCACATTCCTGCATTGGAAATATATATTCATCTACACTTACCATAGGCTAGCCCAAAGCCGAGGCAAGGCCTTTGATCCCCTAACCTCTTCTATATCCTTATCCAAGAACAGAGATCATCCCTCTGTATCTACGTACAGGCATTGTATCTGAAGATCCAGTCGACCTTATACCAAAAAATAGTTGGGAAAAATGTGTTTGCATCAAACATATACTGATTTTTCTTATCATCATGTCTCTCTCTTTTAAAAAAAATTCTTCTCCTATACATTACATCCCGACCACAGTGTCCACTCCCTGCATTCCTCCCATTTCCGGACTCACTTCCCTTCTTCCCGAGGTCCATTCCTTCTTTGTTTCCCTTCAGAAAAGAGCAGGCCTCCCAGGGATATCAACGGAACACGGCATAGCAAATTTCAGCAAGACTCAGCACTAACCCTCATGTCATCGTGTCTTAAACATCACCTTAAAACAGTATTTTTAATGCTCGTCTACAGCATTGGGTAGTGTAAATAATCTTGAGGTGATGTGTGGATCCGAAGGATCTGTGGGCGTTCTACACAAGCCCTGTGCCATTGTGCGGACATCGATGCCACTGTGTCCTGGAATGGCTCCCCAGTGGAAAAGCAGCTGCCACACGGCCACGGCGACAGAAAGCCGAGACTCAGAGCCTCTTCCCGGCACTGTGTTTTAGAAAAACCTGTGTGTGACAGGGAGTTGACAGGCCAGACAGCTGCAGTCATGAGCTGCCAACACCCTTTGCTTCTGCCTCCTTGGATTGGAAAATGAAAAATGGTATCACATCCTGGGTGCTGTCAATCATGAGGCATGTTTCCAATGGTGCTGATGATGCGGGAGACTCTGCAGGAAGGCTGGCTAATGAAGGCAAATGAGCCTGGATAGACCCTGGCACAGTGGATTCCTTGGGGGAAGCAGCCAATTAGGCAGGCGGTTGGGGACAGCCATCCGGGCGTGCAGGTGCTTGTTAGTGGTGTCTAACAGTGGCCCTGAAAGTGCACAGGAAGTAACAATGATGTGCTTGCCTGCTGGGGTCTGCTTACCTCTCCACGGGCCCCATGCTGTCTTTGGAGAGTCCTTTACAGATCTCCTGGGCACCCTTCACAGCCTGGCTAGTGCTGTTTGCGTGTACTTAGCCCCATGGTTCTTTTGGAAGCTCCTGCTGGCTATCATAGATGGCTGGGACAACTGCAATCAGAGGAGTGGATTGAAAAAGGACCAGTGAGCCAACTCGCCACCGTCCCCACCTGAGTTAGGGCTGGGCCAGGTGCTGAAGTGACACTCTGAGGATGGGCACCAGGGTGAGAGGCCCTAGAGGTGCCTTGGGATTTATTGCAGCCAGAAAAATCTGTGTCACGATAGCTTGAGCTACAGGATGAAGTGTTTCCCTTGCTGAGACCCTACACTATATGTTGACATTATATTTCCTTGGCCAAGTGTCTGTAGGAAGCCGAGTTCAGCTGCCCCAACCACTTGTAGGTCTGTCTCTGTGAGCAACCAATCCCTGGAGAGCAGAAGTGGAGCATTTATGGGAGGAGCATTGGAAATTCTATGGACCTGGGTGCAGAGGAGTTAATGGATGTTAAGTCAAGGAACGACCTACCTGAAGGAGCAGAGTATGCACACGGGCGGGCGAGGGTTTGTTGATGTCCCCTCCTCCAGAGCATGTAGCATGCCACAAGGGACTCCTGGTGGACTACTCAGGAGGGTATTGCCACGATGGTGGTAAGACTCCAGAGTGACAGCAAGGAAGACGGAATAGAGGCTAAGGTGATCTGGTGTCCAGGTCCTGTCCTGTCACCTCCCGACAAGTTACATGATCCCTCTGCACAGCCACCAAGGTCTCTGGTTCTATGACTTCTTTTTGTGATGGAGGTTCTCAGAAGGTTCTAGACTTCTTCTTTCATGAATCTGTTCCGAAACTGTGAGGAAAGACATGTATATTTCCTGTCTGTTTAAAAGTCATACCTGGAGGACATGGACTCTGCGCTCTCCATGTAAACAATATTGTCCATAAAATGAGTGGCAGCATCTGACATCTTTCCATTGAAGAAAACTTCAGCTCTCTTGATGATACCACATAGCTTGACGATACCACATAACTCCGTTTCTGCTGTTGGTAAACCATCCCTGGACTCCCAGTCCTGTACCTCAGCCCAGGGTCAAAAACATTCCTGTCACTTGCTGATGTGGAAGTTCTTGCAGAGCACAATGCATTGCTCTGCTCAGGTTGCACAGAAGTACAGTGCACAGGAGTTTGCGTGTAGGAATAAACACCTGTGGTGTCTGCAGAGATGGCTCAGTGCTTTAGAGCACTCACTGCCCTTCCAGAGGACCTGGGCTCAGTTCTTAGCACCCACACTGCAACTCACAACCATCTGCAGCTTTAGATTCAGGAGATCTGATGCCCTCTTCTGGCCTCTGAAACTCTGCACACAGGCGATAGACATACAGGCAAAACACCCACACACATAAACTTTCTAAAAAAATTAAACAATAATTTAAAAACAAACCACCTTCCTTGTTTAGGTATCCACTGTGTTTTTAACATTACTGAAGTGTGTTCTCCTTATTAAAATTGTTCTGTGTGTGTAAAGGATGCCATATCACACTCCCCGAAGCCTCCAGTGTTTGCTTTGTATTTTGATTGCATTGTTTTAAATTGTCTTGGATTTGTTATAATGTTTTTTATCACAGTCCTTGAAGGAATAACCTCTGCATTTGTCTGTATGTGTGTGAGTGCACACGTACATTTGTGTGTGTGTAAGTTACACTATAATACACACACATACACACACCTGCATCACATCCTCTGATATTTGGTTTATGAGGGTGTTTTGATTTGTATAGCAAAAAATGGCTTTTAGTTGCAGATATAATGTTATAAATTTTGCAGTTTGAAATCAAGTATGACAAAGTGTCTACATGCACTTTTTAATTTATTTTTAGTTTATGTGTATGAGTATTTGCCTGTATGTGAACCACACATACATGCAGTGCCTACAGAGGCCAGAAGAGGGCATAATATCTCCTGGAACTCAAATAACAGATGGTTGTGAGCTGTCATGTGGGTACTGGGAACTGAACGTCCCAGCTCTGTTAACCGCTGAACCATTTCTCCAGCCCCTGCTGTTTACATACATTCTTAATGTGGTGTTTTGAAAACTATTGTATGTTGTTTAGAAACTCAAATGTTACTTAATTAGATGTTACAATTTAATAGTCTGTTTGCAGCTCTGAGGATTGAACTTTGGGCCGAACCTCTTTCTCATGTTGTACAGCAGCGAAAACTTCAAGACAAATATAATAAGTATAAACTAAAAACTGAAACTGTTAAACACAGGAGGCAAATATAGGTGTCAGTGTGACAATGTGATCTTAATATAGAGGAAAATTCACCCCTATCAACACCAAACCCATAAAGAAAAACATTAAAAGAACAATGGGAATTTCTTTTAAATTTTTTTTCAGCTTAAACAAAATTTAAAACTGCTGGGTCAGGGAGGGAGGCAGAAAACTTAGAGGTTGGATATTAAAGTAGGAACTGTCTGTAAACTTCATGACAATGGTCACAATCCCTGGTGTCCTAATTCTGTTTTTGTGACCCTGATGGAAGAGTTAAGGAAGAAAGGGTTTATTTTGGGTTCTAGTTCATGGCAGAGAAATCTTGGCAGCGGGAACCTGAGGTGGCAGGTCTCTTTGCATCCACAGACAAGAAGCCCAGAGAGATGAATGCTGGTACTTAGCTCGCTTTCTCCTTCATATTCATTCTGGAACCCCAGCCTGCAGAATGGAACCACCCACAGTGGGCAAGACATTCTACCTCAATTAGCCTAATCTGGATAACTCCTCAGAGGCATGCCCAGAGGTTTATCTCTGAGGTGATTCTAAATCTAACAAAGTTGATCATACTAATGGTCACACTAGGCTGTAAGTCAGAACTCTCCAGAAAAACGAACACTATAGGATATGTATGAGATTTATCTGAAGGTGTTGGCTGGCCAGCTATAGGCTGAGAAATCCCACCATTTCCTGTCAGCAAGCTGATGGTGTGGTTTGAAGACCCAAGAAGAGCCACTGATGAAGATGCTGGCCCAGCTCTGAAGGTCCAAGAATCAAGATGGCTGACAAAAGAAGCTAAGGTCCTTGCTCAAGTCATCAATCAGTTGAGAACCAATTCAACCTCCATCTCTTCCCCAGGCTTTCAGAGGACTGGATGATGTCCATCCACATGGGGAGGACAGGTTCCCCATCCAGAGATCCTAATATTTATCACCTTTAAATATTCCTTCCTAGAAAGATTTGGGCATCCTCTGGGCCAGTCAAGTTAATAAAATTAATCATATCTCTCAAATAAAGAGCTCTTACAAATAAACAAAGCCACGTGTAATTAAAAGCTAGGCATGTGGTCTCCTTGCACAGACAGGCAAATCCCAGGACTTGCTGGCCACCCTGAATAAGTCTACCCCAAGGGCTCTAGACCAGTGGGAGACCCTGCCTCAAAGAGCAACACAGCTTTCTAAGTGATAACATCTGGAGTTCACCTTTGTTCCCCACACACGTGTGGACATGCACACACCAACTACATAAAACACACTCAGTAGACAGCAGTGGGCAAAGGAGATAAATGGGCCTTGGTAGCCAAAGTGAAGGCCATCCCAACAGACTTAGAATATTTCTACCGCCATCATCGATAAGATAAAACATACCTTCCTCTGCTACTAAATGAACTGGAACTGAAGAGGATGGCCATCGTGGAGTGTCTTGCACACTGTAACACCCCTGAATATGATCTGTGGCTGCAAGTTCTTCATTAATATCTATGATTATTTAAATAGAGAGACGGGCAGGGCACAGCAGGTCACATCTTTAATCCCAACTTTAAGTTTGAGGCCAGCTTGGGCTGGAGAGATGGCTCAGTGGTTAAGAGCATTGCCTGCTCTTTGAAAAGGTCCTGAGTTCAATTCCCAGCAACCACATGGTGCCTCACAACCGCCTGCAATGAGATCTGGTGCCCTCCTGAGGAAGAGACCTGGTCAGTCGTCCTCATCCACTTAGAGCATGAAACCCAATACAGACAAGTTCAACAGAACCACCATATACAGGCTGCCCATGCATTCTTCAGCATTGCCAGGGCATAATTTCATTTTCATTAAAAAAATTTGGCCTATATAAGTGAGTATATACACTTTTTATTTACTGTTAATGTATTTACGAGAGACTTCAAAAACATGTTCACTTGGTCAGGTGGTAGCCATTAATCCCATGACTTGGGAGGCAGAACCGGGTGGATCTCAGTGAGTTTGAGGTCAATCTGGTCTACCTGGTCTACAAAGGGAAGTCTAGGACATCCAGGGCTACACATAGAAACCCTGTCTCCAAAAAAAAAAAAAATTCACTTGTGTTTTTGAGGCATAGAAACTGAAGTTGGAAATTGAAAGCTGGAAGTATAATATCACCTCTTTCCAGAAAAGCAAAAAATCAAAAGGAAGAGGGACCAGCAAAGCTAATTAACCCACAGTTCCCAGGGACCCAAGCAGGGTTCAATCTCCCTATGAGATGAGGCTGCCTTGGTCCCCTGGGTCCTAGTGTGCATCACAGTTTCTCTATCCTTGAATTCGAATCATTCTGCAGAAGAGATCAAAGTGAGGCAGAAATAATCTCAACAGCATCCCAACAGAAATTGAAAAGTGAGGGAAGGCTGTATGTGTTCAGAGGGGCCTGCGACAGAAGCCACCTCTGTAAGTCTTGCCGCAGGAGACTGACAGCACACAGCCAAGACATCGGAGCACTTCTTCCAAGATTGTTTTCTGACAGGCATAGAAAATGAACTAATATGATTTTTATCATGGGATGGTGGCAAACTTGACCACAGCTCAAAAGGTGTGTCACCTTTAACTGAGCGTTTTCCTCTGAGATATTTACCCTGTGCCTGTAACTCATGGCCACGCACCACTCACAGTGGCTCAGAGATGCTCACTGCAGGCCAGCGGGATGTCCCAAACCACCTTCAGGACTCACTAAAGTATGATTAAGCAATAATAATAATAATAATAATAATAATAAATTTAGGAGCTCATTGCAAGTGCATGTAAAACGTACTTTCAAAAGCAAGTTCCACTTGTGCTTATTATTGCTTGTGTAAAGACAGGTACCAAGGAAGCTGGTGCGCATTGTTAGCATGTGCCTAGTTTATCTCTGCAAGTCCCCGTTAGCAAGTGGCGGTAGGGTGGCTTTGGGGTGGAACTGTGAGGATGGAACAAAGGACAGTTGCCAGTTGTAACAGGTTTTTTCTCTTTTTTTTCTCCCTAGACAGGGTTTCTCTGTGGCTTTGGAGCCTGTCCTGGAACCCGCTCTTATAGATCAGGCTGGCCCGCTCTTATAGATCAGGCTGGCCTTGAACTCACAAAGATCCGCCTGCCTCTGCCTCCCGAGTACTGAGATTAAAGGCATGTGACACCACCACTCATCCTGTAACAGTTTCTTAATTTTGCATTTTATAAATTAACGCAAAAGCAAATCCATATTTTTCCAGTTTTGAATCATGATGGGTGTTCAATCCAGCATGAATTTCCTGTCAGGTGGCAGGAACATCCTGGGCCTCTTCCCTGAGGTCCTTGCTCATATTTGCTTCTCAGTCCACTCCAATAACAGCCTGAATCAGAAGGGTATCCTTTAGGGCTCCAAACAGCCACATTCCAAGTTTTACCATAGTTCTTGAGTCTGTTATTTCAGGGATCATAAAATGCTCCATAACTTGTATTCGTTTTAAGCGATAATGCAGGTTTTTATGTGACATCCATGAAAAACTATTGACTTATTCCTAAGGAAACTAACTAGTATGGATTTGGTAGGTGTTGTCAGGCATGGATTTCTGAAAGTGTCGTTAATGCCTCTCACATTAAAAAAAGAAAGAAAACCTGTCCAATGATGTGGAGGTCTGACTAGTTTTTATCTATGCTGGATGCTTGAGCGTCAAGATAGAGATGAATATAGAAGGCGGGAGACCAGCAGTGAAGAGATTGTACTTATTTGGTTAAAAGTGGCTTTCTGAGGTTGGAGAGATGCCTCAGCAAGTAAAACACTTGAGGACCAGAATTCGGATCCTCAGAACCATGGAAAAGTCAAATGGGCATCAAGGCTCAGCTGTAATCTCAATGTGGGGGGTGAAGATGGTACCCTAGAGTGAGCTGCCCATCTAGCCAGGATAGCGATCTCTGGATTCAAAGAGAAATGCTACCTTTATATGTAAGGTGGAGAGCGATAGAGGAAGGCTTCAACCTGGAGCCTCTACACCCATGGGCACACACATGCATGTGTGCCCACACATGTATGAACATGCATAGACACACATATACACTAGCAATAACTACATAAGACTTTACTATATAAAATTCATTTATATAAAGAGCTGTATATACAGCCAACTCTCTGAGACATAAATTCTACAACCACAGATTCAGTCATCCGCATATCAAAGATGCTTGAGAAAACAGGGTGTGTCCCGAATACAAAACCCTTCCCTTCTCAGCATTGTCCCAGATGTAATACCATAAAGCAACAATTGACAGAGCATTTACACTGCCTTAGGCTTGTACATCATCTAGAGCCCGTTTCAGGTCCATGGATGTGATGGTTCTGTGTGGAAGGCTTGGGTCTGCCATCTTCAGGGGTCTTAGCAATCTCTGTGGATACCAAGGATCAACTATTGATCCGTTTTGTGCAAGTAATGCCATGTTGATACATATTTTAAAAATTAAAAGAAATACAGTAATGAAGTTAAGTACTGTACAAGTGTATGTTGGTTAAGTGCTGGGTGTGGAAGGACCACAGGGCTTAGGGCATGACTTCAGGTCTCGATTCTGCAGCCCGCTTACTCATTCTCTCTTAATTATTTTTCCCAAGCCTCATACCCCACTGTGTTTTGAGAATAAAGGCCTGTCATTGAACCCCTTTTGTAGGCTGGAAGATATAAAACGCAACACAAATAGGAGTGTGTACCGAATCTCTAGATCCTAAGTAAGAATTTTCATGGTCTATGTCAAAGGCAGCCCCTGCATTTAGTCCATGCCTCTGAGTAAGAGCTGGGAATGGCAGGTGAGCTGCTGACACCGTGTGGAATGGGAAGGGGGCCTCAGCCCTTGAGTAGTAGAAAATAGAGGCCATGGGCTGATGGAGCTCACGGAAGTCCCCTCTGGGGATTAGACATTAATAAGGGAATATATCTTTATCATCCTAAATCCCTATGACCTTCTCACCAGCCAAATGCATAGTTCTGTGTGGTGACAAGAAGAGAATAGCCTGTTAGTAATGCTCATCAGGCTGTCTGGGAAAAGCTGACCTGCCTTCACACCCTCCCTTCTGTGGCATCTGTTAGGGCAGGGTTGCCTAGAATTGGCTGCATGAGTTACTGCCCTGTTCCCCAAAGGAAGAGGGGTGACTGGGTTAGAAACAGGGCCCCAGACAGAATTGTTTGGTTATCTCTCAGAGCCTGGTGTCAGAGTTGAAGTTTCCTGTTGCGGGAGAATTGTCTGTATTCTGTCAATCATGTATTTTAATAAAATGCTGATTGGCCAGGCAGGAAG